>QLOU01006196.1:0-11241 GCA_003313715.1 Russula abietina | reverse complement strand
TCTGGTTTGGAGGGTGGTGAGTCGGGGTCTGTGATGACGAGGACTTATGCTGTGCGTCCGGTAGGAGCGAGCGTGCAGGAGTTGTGGCTTTGTGGTGGGTTGGAAGGTTATATCCTTAAATCCATCCAGGCGGAGACACGATGACGGCCTCAGGGAGTCCAAATTCAATATACTACCCTTGTGTACATTTTTTTTTCTGTCTTTTGGGAAATATATCTAAAAAAAATAGGAAAACCGGACAGGAGGAAAAAACATTGTGTCATTTTGGTTGTACACAAGGCAGAGAAGCTGCGTGCATCATTGATTGTTTATATCATCACAACAACGTGAGAGCGCTTTTCTGGCCCTGCAGTTGCTGACGTGGGATTATAAGTGGCCAGGGCATTTTCTTCGCGATTGCCCAACCAGATATCATGTCGTTGGTGATACTTGTAGAGGCCGCAAACCACACGAAAGTTACATCTGCCGCCGGCGCGTGTCGAAGTGAACTGCATTGAACTGCACTGACAGACGTGCCCGGCGCGATGGGCACAGTAACTACTACCAATGACGAGCTCGCGAGGTTGCGGCGGTTGGCGGAGAACGTTATCTTACCCTTCAATTCCCCGAAGGCCAACTGGTGCCGACCGACGCACAGTCACGGTACCGATCAGCGCGAGAAGCCTGAGAGCGATGATTTCACTGTAAAGTACCTGGTTGAGGGCATGCGCTCATTGTGCCGATTGCTCATTTTGCAACCCTGACGCCGCTCGACTCGATTCCTGGACAACTACGTGCGCCAGTCATTGCCGAATGTAATAGGTATCATCTACAAGCGTGGTTTTAGTTGAAGCATCACCGACCACCATCCCATAGATACCGTGACCAGGCGGCGCTGCGTGCGCTGTACGCCAAACATGGCGCGACAGCTGTCTGTCCTCTTCGAAGTGGGGCCGTATTTCATCCAAGGGGGTTCATGCGCATATTCAAGCTGTTCCCGTGCCATTTTCCCTTGAAGAGAACTGAAGGTCGAGTCTGCGTTCTGAGATCAGTCATGAGGGCAGACTACACGACATTGAATTTGACTCAGAGGATGTTGGACACACCCAGCGATCATGATGACGCCGGTTGAGGTTATTTTTCCAATGGTACTACCTAGCGGGAGAAGACTTTGTGCATCGAATGAGGCGAGGATTGCCATTCAGTGTCCAATTTGGCAGGTATGCGGCTACTAAGTCCAGTGTGCTTTGCTTTGCCTGGACATCGCTCAATTACCTTTCCAGAAAAGTGCTGGTTCATTGCTGAAAGTGGAGGAGCGGATAGACCGGACAGAAGAATTGTCTCCAGTCTGAGGCCGCTGAAAAGACTGACGTCTAGGCATTCAAAACCGCATTCGCACCATTTGACCCGTCGTGTTGGCGTCGTCATCGCTATGCGTGCCGATTGACCGTGATACTCCTCGCTCTCAGAGCCTAAAATGTTAAGTGCAAGTCTCTTTGGTCGTGCTACTCACGAGGATCTATTCGTATCATCGTCAGCTTATGGGGTACTCGAGATAACTGGTACAGAACAGCGGCAAGCAAGGGTCGGGCAGCGCAGCGAACAGGAGGGGCGAGCGTGAGCGAGAACAGAAAGTGGAAGAAAGGCACGCAGGAGGGACTTAAAAACAGAACTGGATGACATTTGCCTGAGCGCACATCGCGCTATTAACTAATAGACATATTTTGTGCAACTCATATAGTAAAGTGACAGTAAAGGAGAACACCTATTGAGGGAAGGAGAAAAGAGGTGAGACAAGCAAGATAGGAAGTTGCATGTGATGCAGCGCAGTGAGCGCACAGCACTTGGGCGTCGCTTTAGCTATTGTGAGGGGAATAGGCTCGAAGGTCACAACAATGAGCCAGGGTGATGATGGAGACGAGCTGAGACATGAGAAAGGGAAACAATATAGTAAGTGAGCACAAGGCCCACGGAGGGGTCAAAAAATTGTATGGGGCTGTTTCCAGACGGAGCCCCGATGGGCAGACCGAGCACTGAAATGGGAACCTATCCGTCCCCATCACTCCCCAAGGGGAGGTAAAAGTTGAAGTTGACCTGATTCGCAGAGACCTCCCTTTTGGATGGGTAGGAAGGGGAACTAATCCTGATTCGCAGGGGGTTCCCTCTTAGTTCCCGCCTCATGGTGGTCGCCCTGTGAAGTCGTCGAACGTTATCGATTGGTAGTCATGCAGTCTCGGTGGCAGTTCCCACGGTCACGGTGTAGGGGCGCGCACCGCGTGACCAGTTTTGTCAGTCAGAAGACGTTTTCATGGTACCGTCGCGCTCGTAAAGGGCCATGGCCCCGTCCTCTTATACAAGATTGAAGAACACGATACCCGCATTCTTATAGACGTCAAGAATCCCCTTCCATTCGTTCTCAAGGTGAGCAAGCAGGCGTTGCCTGTGACTGTGCAGATACATGCAATACTAAGATTTCACACTCGGCTCCTTTTATAGGACTATAATCCTACAAAATTTGTCCCTCAACTCCCCGAATGACTTCACGCGGCCGTACACGCTCCCCTATTGAAGGACCGTCCCTGGCGCAAGCCCAAGTCGTCTTGTCGCCTATCGAGCAGGGCGGGCCGCCCTCTCTGATGTTATAGTCCTTGCGTCGATGATCGCCGCGAGCTCGACCTATAGCACCTGCGCACAGAGGCTCTTCATTGATAGCATTGGGCACGCAAGCCACTTGCGGTGAGAGCATGTACACTCCTGCTTCTCTCGATGGTGAGTCGCATCACGTCCCGGGTTCACAAACAAGCCTCCCGTCTCACACGTGCAGGTTATCTCAAAACCCCACCAGTATGGTACCAAGCAGTCCTTGAGCACCCGCTGCAGCGCTGCTACTTCTCTCTCCACGTGAACCGCCGTCGCGGACACTCTACAACAGCTCATCATCCCCAAGTGGTTGTGGCTCAAGGGAACTCGCCCACTGTCAAACACTACATAGAGGGTGACATCTGGCCGCCAATTCTTCCGAGACCATCCTTCAGTTTCGAGGCTTTCCGACCGCGTACTCTCACTGAAACTGGCGCGAAAATGAGCACCCGATCAGTGGGTTAAAATGGACGCGACTGTACCAGCGAAGCAGGAATCCCCCTCCAGAAGAGTACGTCAGACTCCTCCATTCTCATTTTCTCTCTGGCAAGTACAGTACCTGACCTGACCCCCCATCACCAAACAACTCGCCACGTGCAGCTATGTGCCACGTTATCGACTCATTATTGCTTGCTTTTTCTTTAGCCTAGTTATCACTTATCATGGTATTGTAATACATATTATAATATACATGTTTTGGTCACTGATTTTCTGGTGTGATAACACCTGTGCGATGGGATGAACCGGTGGAAGATGTTCGACGGATGGTGGACCGCTACCGTCACAGTGTCTGATTTGACAGGTATGCGGCCAAGTCCAGTGTGCTTTGCTTGGATATGGCTCAATTACCTTTCCAGAACAGTGCTGGGTTCATTGCTGAAAGTGGAGGAGCGGATAGACTGACAGAAGAATTGTCTCCAGTCTGAGGCCGTTGAAAAGACTGACGTCTAGGCATTCGCACCATTTGACCCGTCGTGTTGACGTCGTCACCGCTATGCATGCCGATCGACCGTGATACTCCTCGCTCTCGGAGCCTAAAATGTTAAGTGCAGTCTCTTTGCTACTCACAAAAATCTATTCGTATCATCGTCAGCTTATGGGGTACTCGAGATAACTGGTACAAATTGTTCCATCATACATCGACTCTTTTCGCGTCCTTAATTGTTTCCTGACTAGCGTTCCATTATACATAATCAAGAAGGCCTACTCCGCCTTTGATGCCCTTCTTATAGCTGTGCCCGAATTTATTCAAGCCTTCTTTTTTAGCCTTGCGTAGCACGCGTGCCATGGCGTCAATGCCTATGCAGCGTCGATGACTAAGAGTAGACAGAGAAATTGAACTACGCCGACCTTTATCGAGATCGCTGAGTGGTGGGCCAAAAGAAAGCCTGACAAAGTGGTGGCTTTGCGAGTTAATCAGATTCCTGCGGTGTGCAGGATTGACGTCGAAAAAAATGCCAGGGATGACAATCGTTTTCTCTTTGAGAAGCTCCTCAAAGAACGTGAGACCATTGTTGATGGGGTCAGGGAGATTCTCCAAGTTTAGCCAAATGTAAAAGGTTGCGACAGGGGGTATCTCGACTTGGAGCCCGATGGCTTTCAAGCGCTTCAAGACACGATCACGTTTCATCTTGAAGTGCTTCTGGAGAGTAATCTTCTCGCGTCGAACATGGCCCGGGTCTAAAAGTGGAATGGCTGCCAACTGGAGACTGCCAACACCGACTCATTAAGCAGATTTTTCATATAAAGGCGGCTGGTATGCTTACGGGTGATTGGCACCACCATCTAAGAACGAGCCTGTGGACGCAAATTTATCCGCTTGTCCCGGGTTATAGCTGTCGCATTGAACAACATACCAGATTGATACAAGGCCGTCATAAGATTCTTGGGACCGATAACCCAACAAATCCGCCACCCAGGAAGTCGCCAGTTCTATGTGGTTGCAACCATTCATTCACGAAAGTACGAAATAATAAGCAATAGTACCATTGTAAGACCGTCGACGATAACCACGGAGTCACTGTTGACGTCCTCAACATATTCTGCAGAGGATATTGACTTTCCCACATCTGCCCCGTTGTCATGGTAAATGTACCACGAATACATCTTTGTTCGCATGATAAGCAACATATTGATATTGGGAAGCAAAAGTTCACCTCATCCAGAATAATAGTGGTTGAACTCTGGCGAGTGAGTTCAACAAGTTCCTTTAGGTCTTGGCCTCTGCAACGGTAGAATGATGCGATGAGTTCAATACAACTGAGTAAAAAAATGGTTTACTTGATAACTTGACCGGTAGGGTTTCGGGGATTTGACGCGAAGATTACCGCAGGCCCCTGAGAATGAATATCTTTCTACAAACAATAGGCATTATGAGAAAAATTATCCTGGACAGAGGACGGACGTAAGTTAAAAGATACCTTAACCCGTCCAATATCGAGGTTATAGTGGTTCTAGAGAGAATGTGGTGAGATGAGAAGGCGCAGCTTGAAAGAATTACTCACCTCTGGTTCCAGACTGCCCAACGGAAGTGAGATTTTAGCATTTAGACTATCATCCGTTGGATTGAGGCCTACACAGTAGGGATCGGTACGATGCGCTTGAAAGCAGACAACATCAATCGATCAAATGCGGTAAAGTCAGGGACTTGGTAGGACTAGGTTACGTGAGACATGTGATATAGATCCGAGAGAGCTATTTCGAACACAATAAACATCACCAATGACAGCAGCAATGCGAGAGAGACCTGCTCGTCCACCAGGGACAATGCAAACGTTTTCGTACGTGTATTGGGATGGCCTTCCGTTCCGGTAGGTTACGTTATATAGGTTGGCGACGGCTTCTCGAAGTTCTGACGTGATTTGTCAGAGAATATGTCTGGATATCAGGTAGAACGATGCACACTTTTGACGCCCGTTGTGGGGGCATACTCAAGAGCGTCGTAGTCGTATTCGATCCTAATAGGTCGAGACGGTGCGCCAGGGATCTCACCGACTTCTGGGATACCTTGACCAAGGTCGGACCACTCATGAGAAGAAGCATTGTTGAACCCGTTGGCCTGGGCACGGTCGGAGCAGTAAATGGCCCCGGTGGAACCAGGGTGTTGAATTCCAGGAACTGTCTCCTCAGCCTGTATTGCGACGAGACTAAGACTGCAGAAACAACTAACGAAAGAATACCAACAGGGTTGATAGTTTGCGGGAGAGCGGTATGCTTCACCTTGTGGCCAGCTGATTGGCGAAAGATCTACACTTGCCTTGTATTAGGTGGTCTTGATAAAAGGATATTAAATACTAGTACCTGGTGGGCTTCTGACTCGTTCTCATCCCTGTACAGTTTCGAGGAATCGACAATCTATAGGGCACATAGGAGTCGCAAGGTCGTTGAAACAATCGGTCGTAATAATCAACACGTAGGGTTACGGGGCGATCATGGCGGTGTATCCACTGGATGGGGGTGACGTACTACTGCATCTCCTAACTCTTTGTAGGTACTCGCACTGGAGGGTCCAGTACGGGGGGGCGACAGCGCGGACTTGGAGGTTGGATAGTTGAACCTGCGACGCGACTGGATTTTTCTTTTTATCAATATTAATTCTCCGACTGACTATGTTTGACTAGGATGTGACTTGCCTTCAGAAGCTCTGCTCCCGGAAGATTCTCGATTTCTTCCGGCGTCAGCCCGTCCGGTGGGTCCCACGAGGATTGCTCTGTCTCCGTGTTGAGGAAATATGGCATCTTTTTTGAATTCGAGAGACGAACTTCCCAAGTAGACTGTGTGCAAAATTCTAATACCTGTTTTCTTAATGCAAGGAAACGAAACGGATCGACGTACCATGCTTGTTGATTGGGGGTTAGCAATTGAAAGTTGGGTGCGTGGGAGTTTGGAGCGTGGTCTTGATGGCCAGGCGTACATATTCACATCCCGCCGCCCAGCAGACGCTCCTCGTATATACTCAGTGCCTCTCTTGTAATTACACCCACCCACCGCTCCTTTCAATCAATAGTCGTTGATCCTTCGCAGACGAGCCAAAACCCACAGGCCACAACAACAGCAAGCGCTTCACAACCAACAAGTCAACGAAGCATCACCTCCGTCACGCAGCAGCAAGTTCACAACCAGCGGGCCTGTTGTGGCCACCAGTTTCACGGATCGCTGCAGCGAGCGCGAGGGCGCGCCCGCGCAGCTGACCTCTCCCGGCCGCTGGATCCACAGGCTTCGCCTGACGGTGCTCCGTCCGCGCCTGCGTCTGCACCTAGCAAACCTCACGCAGCACACTTCTCAGTACATAGCACAACACCTAATTGCATTTCAAGCATCCTACGCTAACTACTAGCTCGCTACTCGACTCTTGCCCAGTCGACAAGATGAACTATACAGTCATGGATGATGAATCCTCAGATCACGTGAGACAGATCAAAACTGCACAACGGTCACGGTCCCAACAGAAAGTATCACCACACGCTAGGCCTACGAAAACGACGGAAAGCAATGAATAACATGTCCGACCACTCTCCTGCGCCCTATCCGACTTGAGTCACTAACATGCAAAATCAGAAATAGCCCGCAAATAAATGGAGTAGACGTCCCACCGTCCTACAAAGTATTAAGATCATCGTGTCGGCAGATACTATTCCTCAGTGAAGCCGACAGACTCGACGTCGACTGGTATAGAGCATCAGGAGCTAAATTTAACCCTGGGACGGAGTCGGACTATCGAACGACGGTCATAACCGCACGAAAAATAAACCCGTTAAATTTAGTTCTTGCGTATGGGTGATTCAACAGATGACGATGAATGCCCCCCCCCCCAGGCCCGTCATTACCATGGGCGTGACTATCGACTAAAAAGCACCTCAGGATCATGATAGAGCGGACAACAGTGGGGACTGGTACAGATTATGGTCACACAGGGGGTAAAAAGACAAGATAATGCGCTTGACATATCATACATACACTCATTTGTCTTTTAGACGAGAGGAAAACAGAGGGTGATATACGTATCGTACAAATACAAGAGGCCATACACGTACGAAAGGCCAGGTCCCGAAGGGCCCTCATTCCAACACGACGGATGGTAGGGTCAAGTATCCTGCTGCGCGGGTGTTTGCGGAGTGGGTCGGGTGAACCGTTTGGCAAAATCCTTCTGAATGTCTTTGATCGCCTGCTTATTGATCAGTATTGCAGTATTCTTGAATTTTCCTCTTTTGTCAAATGTCGCCTCCTTCGCGAGAATAGTATCGAACTGCACCCGCATTACCTCCATAATCGAATAACAGAACCAATAACACTGTTCCCACAACAATATGTACTTGGGAGACTTCTTGTGGACTAAATCGAGCAAGAAGCGCAAGTCGACTAGCGATGGCTCGCTCGGCGCATCGAATTGCAAAAAGCACATGCGGGATGAACCGGCCCCGGGAACGAATAGTCGTGCCGCTCCCCCGGCTACACGCACAGTGTCTTTCGCGGGAAATTTCGACGAGCTCCTTTCGAAAGAAGATGTCGCATTTTCTTCGTAGCTACGATCAAGGCGGAGGCAACAAGAGCTCCGAGAGTCGGGGTCCTCTAGGTTGACCAACAGAAATTCGTGCTCTGGTGTGGAACCTGGATTACAACGGATCTTGGCAAATGCTCAACTCTCACCTGCACTTTTATCGGTCTCTTTATAATGGCTAATCTCTTTAATCTTCCAAGATTGGAAACTGGTTAAACCGCAAAAGTCGTGGAGAGTATGTTCAACGATAGCATTAGAGCTGGTGGTGGAGCTGCTGTATTCCATACTGTCACGGTGTCAGATGAGGGGCGAGAGATGAGGCCGATGAGGTTGCGAAATGTGAAACTAATATACAACAAGGTCACGTTTCAGGGACCAGTGAGATACGATTTAGTCAGCTTCTGATGGAAAGCCTTCTGATGATGGGGAGCGCTCTCACAAGCAACATTTCATTCTGTAGAAATGACCCGATCGTTTCTTCTAAACATGCCTTGCCTTGCCCCGTTCTATTTATGACACCATTGGCTTCGTATGTGCGTCTCCATGGACTACTTCATCCCACCACAATTGAGGACCTCAGCTATAATTCCATCCCTCGCATCGGATATTGCCTGTCTCCCAATCGCGTTCTCCTCGCCCGCAGGAGTTCCCATCAATCAGCTCGTTCGCATCGGTATGCCTACTGACTGGCGCTCAGACGTCAGCACAGTGAACGAGCTTTGAGCGCGGATTTGAGCCTTTGGCACTGATAGCCTGCGAGCGCGAAGCTAAAGCGCTCCAGTGTGAGCGAGACGAGATGTTGCGCAGCCGAGTGCTCGACGGCTACGCGAGTGATTCATTACAAAATCGTGCCGTTCGCTGAGTTAATTCCCCCGCGGGGGGGATTCGACATTCGTTTCAGCGACTGCTTCAATAATATCGCGAATAAATCATAAAGGTTCCTAGGGTTCACACGCCCTCAGCAGCCTCAGCGCTTACTGTAATCGGCGGTGGTACACTCGTGGGAAATAACTTACCGAATGGTACAATTTTGTCATGAATCACTAGCGTAGCCGTCGAACACTCGGAGCCCCCAATAACGAATCCTCGGAAAACGCTCCTGCGCCGTATAGTAGTGGTCCACCTGGTGAAAATGACGAAGGGCGCGGCAGTAGCGCTACTGCGAGGAAGTACGGAAAGGGAGAGGGTGGTGCACACGAGAGCGACAGGAACTCCGCTGTGTATTCGACTAGGCATGCGAGCCCACTGGGCTCCTTAAAAGCCTGTAGCTGAGTACAAAAAGTGAGAGTAATAAAGCCAATAAAGCTCAATAAAGAGCTGGCCTTGAGTGGATGTGAGACAAGTCCGATGGGAGCATGGGTCGTGCGTGATCGCGTAATGTCTCAATTGCGCACTCACGTGTACTCACGCTCCATGGGCCACCTGTGTACCAATTGAACCTAACTTGGGAATATTGGCCTTCTACGCCAACACCAAGTTCAAGTCCATGCAGTTTTCATCCTCTCGTAGCTTCCTGTAGACTTCTCTATGTTCGCTCGACACTTTCCGATCGTCTCCATGTACTGCCCAACTACGCCAGACAGTCGCCAAACCCACCATCGTCGCAAGAGAACGTGAACAAACACGACATTAATTGTCACACTGACTGAACATCTCTCTTCACACTCCACAGATGCGATTCATGCAAACAATCCTTCATCCGCCTCCCCCTCGCAAGCACCCCCGCTGCGCCATGCCTCCTCAAAATCCGAATCGTAACCTGGAACATGCCCAAATCCTTCCCCAAGATATACACTTATTTCCTCGACTCCGTGTACGCATTCATGGAAGTACTTACGAGCATGCATGGCCCAGGCCGACTTGCAGGAGCTTTACCCAAGAATTCAGAGCACGCATACCATCCCGTTGTCATGTGCGCCATATCTTTCTTCCTCATAACTTCTAGAAATCCATGATTCATGTTCTGGTCGCTGAGTCAGGCATACCACTCGGCTTCGGCGCGGGATTCAAGTTAGGGAGTGGAGACAAGGAGAAGGAGAAATAGAGAACGTGACAAGGGCAAGGACAAAGACCCCGACAACGTCGAGCAAGAGCTCCCCGAGCTGCTCATCGAGAAGCGTGGTCCAAAGGTCGAGCATCGAAACGAGGGACCTGTCCCTTACACCTCAGGCCGGACTTCCGTACTCGAGGACCTCTTCGTCCACAGAATGAATGTTGTCGGTCCCAATGCACACGCAAGGGCTCGCAATCTGAATTGGGACGCTCGTATTCAGCCAATGACATTAGGACTCACATTTGGGGTGTCTAGCCAGCATAAAAGGCTGGGCTGGAAGCAAACCCACCCACCCAATTGCGTTCTCCCATCCACACTACCGCTCCCTTCCGGGGTCACGCCCATAGCAGGGCCGACCCGGCCACGGATGGTAGCCGAAGGTCTGGTGTTTATTGCCTAATTTTAGAACTCAGTTTACTCACTTCACCCAATCCACAGACACTGTGATCTCAACTTCCGCTCACATCTACATGCGGACAGCGTCCTAGCATTTGCCTAGCATAAAAGTCAGCGATACCACTTGGACTGTGATCACCCCATGAGATGGTATGATCAAGTATCAGGTCAGTGCGGGCTTGCTCCATGATCCATCGCATGGAGCGGTAGCTACGAGGGTGTCACACGGAACAAGGAGCCCCTACGTTAGCGTTTGTGGTGAGGGCGGGCTGGTAGCGGCGGCTATTATACGGAAAATAGAAGCAGGACCAACCACTCGCATTTTGGGCAACGTAGGGGGTGATGTTAGTTGGAAGAGTGGATGACTTCTCATCTCCTGCTCGAAGCGAGGCAGCCCAGAAGTCGGTGGTGGCTACTTCAGTAATTCACTGTAAGAGGGAAAAGTACTGTAAGTGATTGTGCTACCCAATACATACTGTAACTAAAAACCATCCAAGGAACATAGAGTCTGCAAACGCCACATAGGGTAGCGACGGCGGGATTATACATCATCTTTAGGCTCACATCACAGGAATACTTGCGACGGCCTTGGTGACGTATCCTGCGGCTTGCGTATTTGTGGCGGCGTGGGGGGTGTATATGTTCGTGGTGGGAGCTCGTATATTTCCGGCGGCGT
>QLOU01006189.1:0-19947 GCA_003313715.1 Russula abietina | reverse complement strand
ACTACTTGTGAGCGGGTAATAATAGTCCCCCACACTGTATACTTTTAAGTCCCGCTGCGGGCTTAACAAGGAGCCTCGACCAGAAGCCCGGGTGCAAGTCAGCGCGCAACTTGGCGAAAATTGCTTCAGTTTCGAGTGTCATCCTGAACAGCTTAGTCAATATAAGCGTGTTTCTCAGGCCGTACTGACTTACTCATCAATCACGATCTTGACAAGGGAGAGGTGTGTTGCAGACGAAAGCTCAGAAGCCCGGGCGCTTTGAAGAAAGGCCTTAAGCTTGTCTGATATCTCATGGCATTGAGGCAGGTCACTTGCCCGTACAAACGCAAGGACGATAGAGGTTTCATTGATTGCCTTGCGTATTGCGAAGTCCACTGCAGGGCCATGTAAATCCTCATTAATGAGGAACGGATGCCATGCTGGAGAACGATCTGTATTAAGCTCGACAAAGGAATGTGCTTCATTTCTGATCCCTGCACAGAGCAAGTTCGCGAAAGGTACGGGAAGTGTACAGACAGCCGATGTGATTGAGCGAGTGTTTCGAGCCACCAGATGTGCTTGAGATGCTAGATGTGAAGTGACACCTGACATACCCGATAAAAACAACTGAAGGACGATGATATAGCGGAAAATGCTCGCTGTAGCCCTGGAAAAGATGAAGGGAGACAGAGACGGAAGCAAGTGGCAGATAATGCCAAACGTTTCGCGGGCAAAAGTAAGGTATGTGTAAACTTTGGATAAGAGCGGCAGAAATGAAGGAGTTGTATTTCTGTGGATGTCGATAACAGCGCCCCCAGTCTGTGGTTCTACAGACTAGTGAGTTTTTTTAGCACATTCAGTTGACGAACCGGACACATGCCTCGTAAATCTGACATTCTGAGAGGGGATCAGACGATAAGTTGTGAAATTTGATGACTATTCTCAAGCACCTTCAACTTTTAAACACGGTTTTTTGCACAGTAAGTTGGACCACCTGTGTGCACGATAATACAATTATGGTGCTATCCAATCTATTACGGCAATCGCGGGTCGTGTACCTGTACAATTCTCTTTGTATCATTTGTATCACCATTCCATTCTGCCGTGTATGCTGTGTATATCCTGGATACCATATTACACCCAGTTATCAGAATAAGATTGCGAGCAGACGTGCAAAGCACGGCGAGAATAACGGACAGTGCTTGTATCTCGTCCTCATTGACATCGCCGCTGGTAAATGATGCTTCTTGTTCTACCTCTACTATCTAACCACCACCTGCTCCAGAAGAGTCTGGGGCGGTAAGTGCAAATGTGTGAGCAGGGGCCACCTCGGCTATACAGATATGCCCAGCGATGGCGGGACGACAATGATAGCCCGTCATACAATTCGCTCCATTCAAGCGACAGGTGCATTGTCATCTTAAATCCCGTGGAGGCACATTGTCATCTTGAATCTTGTGAAGGCTCCTGGATCGGGTAACGGCAGGACGACAATAACCCAGTACAATCGCTCCATTCCAGCAGCCAGGTGCACCTGGAGACACCTAGATCGAGTGATTTGAGTCACGTACAAAAATTGGCAACGGCACGCATACCTGAAGTAGTCCTCTGCTGTCGAGCCTATTCGTTGCAAGTTATCATTAAGTCCGAGCCAAAGCAATTTATTGTATACACATTACTGTAGAACTAAAGTTACTGTAATCTGCGAAATTGAAAGCGAGAGGTGGCGGCGAGAAGCAGCGGCAAGAGGTGGATGATAGTGGTTAGAAAGACGCCACAGAAACTCAGAGCAGGGATTATGAATCCACCTGACTACACAACAGGTCACCCGTAAATGAGTCACACCTGTCATGTAGTAACGTGGTTGATAATAGTGCCTTCAGCTAATTCGGGTCCGGTTCCCCTCACAACTCCTTTCCCGATCCACGCTATGGAATTATTGTGCATACGCAATACGCGTATACGGTGTATTTTCTGGCCCAACCACCCCTCTTTTTTGTTTGGCCCTAAAATATACATAAGTAGTGTCGGTGAATCGTATCCCTAAGCCTAAGAACAATGTCTAGTCCATCATCATCTACTCCTGGTTCTAGTGCGCCTGTGCATCGAATCACCGTAACTGTTCGGCAATCAGTCAGCATGAATTTTTTGGTCTCGTATTATCGCCACTGACCAGTTGTAGGAGAGCAACGATGAAAATCGTTGGTTTTTGGCTGCCAATGAAAATGTCCAGCCCATTGAACATGAAATAGAGGATTCTGCCATGGAAGACCAACATCCACACGAAGAACACCTTATCATCCGACATACGGAACTGTCTAGAGACCTGTATTCAGAGATTGTCAATGCTGCAGCTGAGGTGGCAACCCTGTCAGTCTTTGCAGCCCTGGGATCTGGGGCCATGGCGATACCACATAACGCCCCTGCTCCTCCTCAACCTGCGGGTACGAACGAAAACCTGTTATCAGATGGGAATCAGTCGGAGACAGAAGCAAGGCAGCCATTTCAACGTAAGTGTCCTTGCGTTACGTCTGCATAGATCATTTATTCAGGTATTTTCAGGACCGCAGGGAAGGGCTAAGATTCCACGTTCTAATCATATGAAGCTTGTGGACGTATGTTATTTTAACTTGTGTATTATACTCTACTCGCTAATGACAGACCACGCAGGAGGCTATGTGAAATTTCCTCAACCAGAAGGGTGTACATGCCAAAAAGGATTACTATCCTAAACCTCCCAACGAACAGCACGTAAGGGCATACGAAGAACTTGGCCTTGTAGGACCCCCTCCGGACGTCCCTCGTGTTTGCTTAACACAGACTTTTGGAGGGAAATGGAACAAGGCCATCCTCGAAATGCTGACCACAGCGTTCATTTCTGCTGTCGAACAAGGTAAACATAAACCCGTTGAGCACACTTGGTCGTCAATGCAACCGGAGGTCGTACGAAAAAGGCTCAAAGGAAAGTTGTATGACACACAACATAAATGTATCACACGCCCCAAGGGTCCGGTGTCTAGTAAAGTAGGCCGAATGTACTCGCGGCGACAAGAGGTCTGTCTGTTTTTGTTGTTGGATAATCGTGCTATTCTGAACTTCTGCAGACGTACATCAGAAGGCGAAAGATCTACGAGGTAAACTTCTGGGATAATGACGAGACATGGGACAGTGTTGGGCTTTTGCTTGATGCTCTTGGCTCCTGGGGTATGAGCGATGACGAGACCGACAACGAGTCTGTGCACTTAAACCCCAACCGTCGCTTCAAGGCCCTTCGGCGTATCGATACGGGGTTTCTAACCCCAGAAATAGCTGATATATGGGCTGCACTCGAAACATACCCGTCTTCCGCTCGACTCTCACGTGGAAATCGTTCCTACAAACGCAACCCCAAAGCCAGACAAGTTAGCGAGAAATGTAAGCCAATACAAGGGTTGCCAGCAAACTTCTACCATCCCGAATGGCTTTGTGATGCACTACCTAGCTTCCGGAGTACTGTAAAGGGAGATGTTGCTCTTCCTGTCCTGGTAAGTTATCATGCATCCATACTATCAGGCGCACAAACTCACTATCACATAAGGTGAGTTATAACATACATAACCAGATAGAAAACATGAACTCCACGCGAACGTGAGTGTCGAGCGAGTGAGACGAAAAGAGACGCAGGGGACTGAGGAAAAAGGAAGGGGGAATTTACGGAGCGCCTGAGTCGGCAGTAAAGAGATCAGTAATGAGGCGATGAGTAATACTATAGGAAGGTGGAGCGATGACAAAAGTGCTGGATTAAGAGGGAGGGGAGATTATCTCGATGTCGCTGTCACTGTTGACAATGTGAATATGCGCGTGTTGTGCATGCGGTGTTCGTGTTTCATCCACGAGCCTAGCTCCCTCGTGCCCGAAGCTCGCCGTTTCCTTTCGGACTTCCTCCAATTCCCGCGAAAGCTTCTCAAACTCCTGTGAGCTCTTGTCCGTCTCCTGCTTGATTGCTTCCAGCTCCCTTTTGGATTGTTCAATTTCTTGTCTCAGGCCTTTTTCTGCGGCTTCCCAACTTGTGCGCAGCGCTTCGACTTCAAGAAGGGTCTTCTGTAAGGGTTCGCATGTCTTTCCTTCTTCGGCCCGACGTGTGGTCTGGAACGATGAACTATTGGTACACATGCCAGTCTCGCGATAGTGATCAGAATGGCGGTCACAGCATGCACACGTTTGGTGCACGACAAGGCGTGTGTTCTTGGAGAACACCCATGGACGATCCTCTGTGTTCCCACTCTGACCAATGGCGTCTTCGGCAGACTGTTGGGACATGACAGAATTCGGCGCGAGTAGAGGTGGCTGGAAACGGCGTAGACTTTGAAATCAACTATTTTAATGATACCTTTTTAGACTCTACTTGTCACGGATCTTACTATATGAACCACTACATGCGGTGGAAAATCATGTAATGCAATAATGGAGCGCTCAAGGGAAGGCAATATGAGGCAATGTTCTCGTATGCGTGAGGAGTCAACCGTAATTTTTCCTATTCACTCGCGCGATTGATCACATCGATCACATTACCTAGCCGATTCAGTAGAACCTGCGGGCTCATCGGCCCGCCTGGTCGGAGTGGAACAAGTGGCAGATCTAATGCCCGTATCCCTGGCTCACTCGGGTAAGGCGGGTAAGGCCTGTAAGGATTTGCCATGAGTTGTCCTACATTACGTGTCAGAATTGGTAAACGATCAAGGTCGATCAATCGATCAAGAGTGGATCAAGAGCGGCACAACTGGCACTGATTGGGAGGGCTGCGACGTCATCGAGTGAAGTCTAGACAATCTGCAGGCGGCCGTGATTGGATTATGACCTCATATAAGAGGCGGTAGCATGCCTGCATGACTGTACTAGCCTGAATGAGTGAGTAAGTGTGAGCCGAGAACAAGTACCACGCACAGTACACGTCGCACTACACGGCCGATCATAGGTGCTAATCATAGCCTCAAGACCCGAATCACTAACCACTCAGTACTCTGCCTTCCCCTGTTCTGTAACCACACCGCTCCTTTTTCTGCTCCTCTGGACAACTTCACTCATTATAATGTTTACATCTACCTCCTCACCCTCTATGTCGCTGTCACCGTCACTGGCCAAGCGCTATTATGATTCTGTAAAAGGAATCACTTTAGGTCCAACCGGGATCACAGACTCCAGATCTCCAGATCATATATTTCGGATCTCACGCAATCTCATGGTCTATTTGACCAGCCTCTTAACAATCTCAACTCTCAACTAAACGGTAATATAATTATAATTTTCTACAAAAGATTTTCATTTTCATTTCCTTTCACACTCCACAGATGTCATTAGTTGCCGCTGTTTGATGCTATGAATTTACTATTAGTCCCCTTGTTCCTCACGAATACCTTAGTGGTCCTCTGTTTGGTGCTATGAATCACTCATCCCTCACGAATACCACAACTACTACTACATAGATAAGGCCCACAAATGTAAATGTGTGGAGGATATATTACATTACAAATAACATATGGGCATATGGTTTATAAACAATTTGAGATAAGCAGAATGAAACCGCGTAATGTATCAATAAATTCCATCGTCCATCGCTCTCTCTGCATCTGCTGCCCACTTTGATTGAAGTGAGCCGGAGAAAACACTCACGACACGGAGAGTCGGTTTCGCTTTGCAAAATGCATGAACAAGTTCCGCTCCATCCCCGTTCTCTCCTTCCATTGCAAGAACCGTTTCCAGTGTCGGGAACGATTGTACCAACGTGCACATCATTTTCTGACATTCAGATAAGGTGAGGAAGATAAGCAAAGGAAGATGATGACATACGATATCTCCAGGTGACAGCCGGCCCCAGGTCTGCGTGAAACTCAGTGTCTGGACTTGTTCGAGCCTACAGGCCAGATACTCGTCCCAATCATAATCATTCGAGCTTTCTTGTGGCGTGACAGATAGCAAACACGGTTTAACTTGAAGCCCGAAATATTTGAGCTTCCAGAAATGCCGCAAATTTTCCATAAGGCGAACCAACAAAGGGTTAAAAGGACGAAGTTGATTAACATCAACTTCCAGGTCAAAAATGTTCGAATTGTCATTGGTTCGGTCGACAATGTCGCAGCAGACGGCCAAGGGTGTGCGCAGGGTTAAAAGATTGGGGAGGAAGTGTTGATGCCGTGACCGGCGAGTTAGTGTACGATCCGATCCTATATCGCCTCTGATACGGATAGTCTTGAGTCCACTGTGCCTTGACAGAAAACGAAGAAGTGCTACACGGGGGATATCGCCTTCAACATCTAATTCCTCCAGAGACTTCATTGTGAGTACCCCAAGTAGTGTCGACCACTGACACAAATTTAATGACACCATATATATCGTGAGACTCTTGATAGGGGAGTGCTCGAGAATGCCCATTGTGGTTCGCACCAGTCCAGGAGCGAAGGCATGGTCAGAGGAGATCGTGAACGACGTGAGGGTGCGAGAAGTGACAGACCATCCTCGCCGTAGGGAGGCAGGCTGGGAGAGGAAGTCCACGGAATAGAGCCCTGAAATACACAGATCTCTGAGCAGCAGGACATGAAACAACTGCTGAATTTGGCAAAGACCAGGCATCAACAGATATGGATCCAAGTCGGGAAGAAAGATGTGGAAACTCTGAAGATTGCACGCATTCAAAGGGTCCTGGAGGAAGCATACAAGGAGTCTCATCACACTCTGCGCATCCTGCACGTCACGAGGGATTGAACAGTACATGTCTTCTGGAGGGTGGAAGTTACGAACAACGGACCAGAGCCCGAGAGACCCATATCCACCTAGATCATGAAGCGCTACATTCGCCCCTCTTGCAGAAGTGTCTTTCAGGACAAGACCACGATGGCGCAGATACACCGGCAAAAGTAAACCACAGAGGAAGTGTGAGCTCGTTGCCAATGCTCGGAGATCTTGATGGTCAATATAGGTGCACAGCGTAAGGAACAGTTCCGAGGGCATGTCCAGCATCCTCTTATAATTAAAAGTGTTAGATCGCCAAATGGCGTCCTATGAACAGTAGACGCACAACTTGTTTTTGATGATACCGTTCAGTCACCTTCTGGTAATTATCGCCTGACCATATGCAACATCGTTTTCTGTCATTTCCTTCTAGTAGCTCCGTCTGCTTGACTTGTGAGTGGCACTAGATCAAAAGCACACAAAGAATTGAGACACACCCAGCGGCGCTTACAAGGGCGTTGAGGTAATATATCATCCTCACATTGCTTGCGTGGACAAAGGAAAGGAAGACGGTGAAGCCGCGAACAATGTCCCACCATACTTGTATAGAGAGGTTGGCCGATAATGGATATTAGCGGTGTAATGGTCATCCGTGAGGGTTAAATAGCCTGAGGGTGATAAGAATGTTTTCATCCTATTGGGAAATCAAAACAAAAAGATGACAACCTACAGTCCGGATAATTGTATTCTCCAAACGGGCGCTTGCCGTACCGTACCTTGAGATGAAATCAAACTGATGTTTAGGGAAGCCAGCCACAATAAACGACGACAAACAGTCGACATGAACTCTACGCAGATTATCTTGAAGACCAGTTCAAGACCAGTTAAGCAAGACTCAAACCTCAAGAGCGACGACAAATGTATTGATCATTGTCGGCTTCGGGGCCTGAATCCTGAATCAGTGGGGAATGCTAATCAGCATTCAGCCATCGAGCCTAGAAAATTCGGCTACAGTATAGCTCCCTTCGGCTTTGAGAACAATACCGATGCCCTGGATATCATATTACGCCCCAGTCAAAGCAATACAACGCATAGACGCACCTGTATCTTTGACACCACCGCTGGTAAATGAAGTTTCTCAATCCTTTGTCTACTACTTACACCATCACCTGCTCCGAGAAGCTCCAAAAGAGCCTATGACGGTAAAATGTGTGATCAGGAGTCACCTCGGCTATACAGATATGGAAAGGCGCACAATATGTCCACCGAGTAGCAGCGACGACGGGTCGAGAATAGCCTGTCGTATAATTGTTCCATTCAAGCGGCCAGACGCATGAATTCCGTGGAGGCGAGTGACGGCGGACAACGGGACGACGACAATAACCCATTCGTAAAATCGCTCCATTCTAGGCGCATTGTCATCTTGAATCCCGTGAAGGCTCCTGGATCAGGTGATGGCTTGGATGACAATTATCCATCATACGAGTCACGTACAGAAATTGGCAACGACACGCGTACCTGTTGAAACTATCCGATCCGTTGTAAGTTATCATTGAGTCCGAGCCAACACAATTTATTGCATACATATTACCATGGAACTAAAGTTACTGTAATACTTTGTAATACTACAAAATTGAAGGCGGTGACAGGTGTGATAGTGGTCAGAAAGATGCCACAGAAACTCAGAGCAGGGATTATGAATCCACCTGACTACACGACAGGTCACCTGTAAATGAGTCACACCTGTCGTGTAGTAACGTGGTTGATAATAGTGCCTTCGGCTAATCGGGTCTGGTTTCTCTTTACAACTCCCTTCCACCTGTCGCGATTGGAAATGAGAATTGATCCATGCTAGTGTTATTGTACGGGATGATGGTTGGGCCTTTTGTTGAGAACAATAATAGATGGATAGCCTGCGTTCTGCCCCATCTCGCCGTGCATTATGACCTAGGTTTAAAACTCGGGTGTTATTGAGTAGAATACATGTATCAAATGACTACGCTAAACACTGAAACAGTGGAGTTTACTCTTCAGAACCAACTCAAAGGACACTCAAGGCCCATCAACCTTCTCGCCATAAGTCTGGACCAGAGCCGTTTGATAAGCGTCGGTGAGTTTTCATATTTTTCATCAATCCCAACCGGTTCACTAAGGAGATTTATTAGGCAATGATTCTCGAATAATTATATGGTCTATTTCCTCTGGCGAGAAACTTTTTGTCGTCGAGAGGCCGTTCAATGGCCCAGCTACGGCTGCGGCTTGGGCGAGTCATGATAACAGCCGCTTTGTTGTTGGGTTCGCCAGTGGCGATCTTCTCCTTTTCACGTTAGAGAAGGAAAAGGTAATGTAGTCTATGGTATCATGTTCTGATCTGATCTCTTTGCCTCAGCAATATCGCGACAGTAACCCTGCTTCAGCTGGGAAGGGGGCCATTGAGGGCATCGTATACGATGCAAACTATGATCGCGTAGCATCTATTTCCGACAAGTCGACACAACTTTGGAGGATCAAATGGCCAGAGCTGGTTCCCATTCTTCAATCTTCATTCTTGTCTGAAGGTTATGGGAAATGTATTCAATTCCACAACCATGGGGCAAGCATTGTCATGTACTATCTCGATTCACATGAGTGGTAAGTGAGCCTTCTCACTAGTCTTCCATCGGCTCAATTGCTGTAGTATATGTTATACGATAGAACCTTGGGAGAAGAGATGGTCGAAAAGACTGAACACCTGAATGTACGTTTTCTAATACCATTCTAATATATTTTGACGTATGTCAATACTCTCACACAGTGGCTACACGGCGCCGAATTATGACGGGAAGTATCTTCTCGTATCTAATCTTAAAGATGGAATAGACGAGTATCAATTTCCAAGCCTGGAGAAAGTCCAGACTTTTTCTTACCCCATAGAGCATAATTACATACTCCATACAAGGACACTGCCAGCATGGAATCTGGTCGTTGTAGGCGGTGATGATGGCTTCGCTCGAGTGTTCAACTGAATCAATGGTCAGCTTGTCAGTGAGATCCATCACGGCGGTAAGTGTGCAGCTACTCTATCCATCCCGTAGAAGGAGCATGATTGCAGTATTTCAGTTCGTGGCCAGCTTATACAGGCCATCGAGGTAAGTCACGCGACCATCCAATAGTTACATGTTTCAACTTTTCGAGTGTAGGCCTTTATGGACTCTAGTGATCGCTTTGTCGTGGTCACCGCTTCCTCAGGCACAGCCCCATTTGATTTAAAAGTATGGGTCTATGAACCTCCGAAGGTGAGTGCGATACTCTGAATGCAGTACTCACGACATTCTGACACCGAATTTCAAGGTTCCAGTCTTTTCGAAGAAGTCGCTGGTCAGTTACAGTGGGACTGTCGCCCCATTCTCAACTTGGTGGGATCGAATTGCAATCGCCTTTCTCACATTTTTATATATGTTATTACTTATCTTTTTGATTATGATTGCCGTATATTACCTAGTAGGGGACATAGGAATACCCCTCGCATCCTTCCGTCGACGCTAAAATTAATATGAGATGTTGCAGATTAGTGTTGGTGTCGTTATCTAAACATCCGGGTTCCCAATAACTTATATCGCAAGCAAGACGTATGCAAGCAAATCTACGTTGGCAGCTGCGACATCAGAAGTCCTGGGGAAAGGGTTAGTGTATTGTCTTGTTTCAAGACCGTATTACTTACTTTGTTCAAAGGTTTCATTACTATTTGCTTGTAATTCCAATCTCGATAAATTGCATGATAGATTCTTCATTTTACTGGTACGATTGTCACTTCTCTTTGCGTCTCTGAGGACCATATATTCGCTCCAAAATCAGGGTAATGTGCGAAAGGATTCGGCAGAGACGCCCCAGGTGCGAGATAACAATGAACAGCGAGGAATGTATATGTCGTGTGGTCCTGTGTCACTTTGAAGATCGCGCGGACCATACCTGGAACTAAGGAAGAGGCTTGTCTTGCCTCTTGAAAGAAAATGACGCCATGACTTTCGGACGTGCAGTAAGTTGTGAATTCATGGTCGCGAATTGTTATCCTGTCCTGAAAGTCTGCTACATCTGGGCAGCAGTGAAAAGTCCCCAGTTCTTGTGACAGGTCCTTCTCGCCCTTCTGCATCACAGCACGGATGTCTCTGTCTAATAGCTTCGATTTTGATACGGATGTATTTTCCGCTCTCAAAGGGGGCTTTTCTATGTAACATCCGTCATTCAGTTTCAAGGGTGCGCATCTCAGTTTATGTACCCACCGTCCTTATTATTATGGAAGAACGATTGTTTCATGATTGCGACGCTCTCTTTCCACCCGTCCACAGTACCTAAACGCTCAATGGTTGAAAGCATGGTCGACTTGGCCCAATACGCCGAAGACATTGTTTTTTCCATTTCGCCTTATTCTTGTAAGTTTCCACCATAGCAAATAGATCAGGACACCACTGACCTGGTTTATTGTTCGTATTTGACCGCTGGAGGTCGCCTATGACCCTCTCAAACGGAAACATCCACCAACCCCGGACAGGGCCGTAGAGACGAAGATATCTGCTGATGAGCAGCGCATTCAAGTGGTTGGGGCGAAAATGCTGCGTGGGTCGGAGATCCCTCAGTGTTTCAAGGTAACTCTTCATAGTTTTGTATACTTTTCCGCATGCACTGCTGAAGTCCGGTGAGAAGTTGCCCAACGAATGGCAATGGCGAGCAGGAAGGTACTGTGCACCAGTTTTGCACGATATTCGTCCACCTGTTTCCCTGATGCACTTCGCCGTGTCTCGATACGAAGCAGAGACACAGGTATGTCAAAATCGAAACAAGATCTCCACTCGTCAGCCTTCAATTTACTGTGGGATACGTGCCCTATGTTTGCTGGAGGGGTGGCGTGCCAACAGGGGCAAGTAGTAGCCTCTATATCATTGCGAATTGCCTTCAAATCTTCCTGAGAGATGTCCATCGCTAGCAGGACCGTGACGTTTGTCCCCTCTTGTACAATATCCTGTATGACCCCCTCACCGACAACGTCCGACGTGACTGAAGGCATTTCCTCGGTTGACAGTGATTTCTATTTGCTCATCCATGTGAGTTTATCAGGCGTTGTGAGCGTGTGGTTTCGTACCTTTAACGAGTCTATTAGGTCACTTTTACGGAGCTGTGTTGATTGCTTCAGGTTAATACCCCTTTCTTCGCAGAGGATCTTTAACACATCGACTGTTAGTGCTTTCGAATCAAGTGATTCCGCGCTGGTATGTTGTAACATCTTTCTTGCATCTTCCAGTTGCTTGAGCGTCGTCTTGCTGACTTTCTCATTTCGAGATTCTGCTGAGTCCATTCCAAGCACCGTTCGGGCATGGTGTTGCAATAAGCCGATGAAGAATAAGTGCATGCCATCGACTGGGACCATAGTCGTTGGGTCCCAGTACTCTAGTTCCATCAAGACAGAGTGGCGCACGCCAGTTTTGCTATAGAGTCGCTTGCGTTCTTTCAGTGACGCCATACTCCGCCATTTCAGCGCTTCTTCTTGGACCATCTGGAGAGTGCGTACTCTCCATGTGTTGAAATCTTTCTCCTTTGCAATATTCTTGTCGATGTAGTTCGCGATACCCATGATTTTCTGTGCCATTGGAAGGTCGTTTACAGAGAGAGCAATTGCCGATCGTACAAGTCAGCCATGTGGGTATTCGTGTGTCCGATATATTAACCCATCTGCCCAAGACTCTTTCATAACATCGACAAGAGGGCGTAGGAAGTGGTCAATTTCGTCTCCCGAAGGTTCACGGGGCCCAGGGATGATACCGACAAGGCACAAATTTTCGGGCTTGTTCCGCATATCTGGGGGTAAGAGGAGGCAAGACAAGACGATGGACCCCACCGAAGCGACCTTCCCAGCAATCTTGTTGTGATATGGGTTGAAAAAATCGACGAAGAGACACCACAGGAGGCAAAGTTCTTCGCCCTGTTTACCAGAAAGAAATGGAGCGCCATCGGGTCCTTTGATGGCTCTGATGCCATCCGCGGTGACAATGTCCTCAACCACGTCGTCACACACCTGCTCCCCTGATTGTTGGATGGCAATCTCGATGCCTGGTCTGGACAGTAGACGGCCTACAAAGTCATGGAAGTCTTGCATTATGAATGGACGTTTAGGTATGCCGACTCCCTTCCTGTCTGGTGTCGATCCCAGCTTGAGTAAGTTACATCCACCATGAATGCGACATTGTTCACTGGTGCATTCATACGGATATGTTGGGACGCCGTTTTCATCTTTTGGAGGATATAAGGAGTTACATGCGGGACAGCATGCGTAAGTGATAGTCTTCGGGATTCCAAGCAGTTTTCGAGCAGTCCTAATGTCGGTTGGGAAGGAGTCTAGGAATGCTTTCTCTGAGGATGAAGATTTGTCGCTCATAGTTTTCTTATAATTATCCTTCAAGAACTTCAGTTGAAGGTCGCTTTCACGCTGGGGCGAATGGCCGAGACAGTCCTGAGCGAGGATTTGGAACAGGCTTCGTTGCAAGAACACACTGGAATTTTGCAAAGAGAGGATAAAGCGCTCGTCTGCCATTAACATCAGTATGTTGTAAGGTGCCTTTACGATCGAGAATCTCACTTGATTTGTCAATACTGGCCACTTTATGTGTTATGATGGGCATGCCAGAGGTACCGGCGTTGGTAAGTACATCCCTCAGCTGTTCTATATCCTTGATGTTGGTCCGCAATCTAATCTTCAACTCTTCTTTTGTTCGCATTGCTGCGGATCTGCCCTTACACCCGAGGGCAATGAGGATTGCAAGTGTTGTTTCTATCCCTATATGGTGTGTTTCGATCTCCTCAAGCAATAGTTTCCTCTGTGATGGCGATGACGCCAGAGCCCGACTTTTCAGGTTGTACAAGGCACTTGACTGGAGCGCTGCCTTTTGCTGCAGCTCAGCTAAGGACTGTAGCATTTCGGTCACAGACTCGGGGATTGAAGCGATGCCACTTTGATTACGTGGGGCGGGCCTCTCCACTTTGTGGGTGGCCCCCAATGCATTAATATGCGAAGGTGATTTAGGAACTGGGTTTCGAGGTTTGGGTTCTAGATCTTCTTGAACTATTGCCACGGAGGCTCTGTTTGTTACCGAACAGTGAGTCTCTAGAGGAGAGAGCGCTGACTGTCTACCAAAGTGCATTTGCTGGGCAAACACGACTGTTTTGTTCTTTGTTCGATTCGGTTCTCGAGATGTGTACCGCTGTTGACTCATGGACTGACATGGTGACTCGTCGACCATATGCCCTGGATCCAGATCTACTGGATCCTCAATAATGGTAAAGACATCGCCTTGTCTTTCTAGTTTCCGTTACTGTACAAGACTGCCCCATGTCCGCTTACGATACAAGTGTGCTTCAAGAACCCCTCATGTGACTCATTATGATACGTTTGGAAGTTCCTTTACGATACAGAAGCTTTACTAGGCCTAGTACTTACCGTGTTTAACCAACCCTTCTATTTGGCAGAGAGTCAGCTAGATCTGGACGTATAGAAGGAGTGCTTTGTTTAGCAAAGCCCGCCCTTCTTCTCGGACTAGTCAACCATCGCCATCGTTTTTCAGTACTATACGAGTTTCATAAAGCCTTTCGGGACATCGCCATCCCATATAGAGGGAATGGTGAGCTCTATGGTACAGATATGTCCAAAACGCGTTCTTTAGCCCTGTTTGGCTTTACCTGATAGATTTCTTTCGTTTTGAGTATAAATAGCCCATAGTTACAACCGAAGAAGCCCTAAGCTTCTCTTGAATCTTATTCTGTGCTTCTTAAACATCTTCTTATCCACTTAAACGTTCTCAAAACACTTCTACACTTTCGACGAAACACAATCTTTTCCTACGCTTAGTAATAAGCAGTACTTAACAAGAAGTTAAAGAATACGCTTATCGCGTCCTTTAGAAGGCTTCTCAAAGCAGTAATTGAAGTCTATAGAATTGAGTGCCCATGTTACGGACGACAAGTCACTCAACGATTAAACCAGTCTTGTACAATAACGAAACCGGCTATCGCCTGAACGCCCCACAGAGCGTATCACTGTTCTCATTGTGCTGAAATAACATCAATCAGAAATATCGAGCAAATCCAAAGTGACGACGTACGTTGCTTTGATTATGATACTTTTCTGAGACGTCAAACCTCTCATGTCGTTTTCTCGTTTTGTCATCAACAAGTTGGCCTTCACAACCGAAGTAAGTGCAATAGCAGGCGGGCATAATGGTGGTCTTTTGCGACTCGGTGAGTGTATGGCGATTCTTTATTTCATGTACGCTTTTATCTTTATCGTGTCAACATAGCAACCTACATTCATGTAGTTGTTCTAGTCAGCGTCGCCGCCATCGTCTTTCTCTCGTTTTCATGCCGGCTTGTTTTTACAAGTGGCCGAATACCGTAAGCTTTCATGGCATTCTTCATCATTGTTTCTCTTGTTTTCCGGTTCTCTTGTCTTTACAAGTGGCTGTACAACGAAGTAGGCTTTATTCCAAGAAGTGACCAATAATTATATCCACGGCGCCTATTTCAGCGATCCTTTATATTTCAAGGCTTATTTATGACTACGAACGGTTCTCATTCACCATTCACCAGATGCCTTGTATACGTCACAATCATCGCGATCATCACCGCTTTCTCCCTCACTTCTCTCCAGGCCCAATGAGATGCCAATTTAGCCCAGAGTTGGTTCCACCGCTCCCTCATGCTATGATGGAAGTGTTTTCCAAATTCGAAAGTGAACTCACATATGGATCGCCAACATCACCTCTGTCTCCACTCACACAAACTTCGTTTGAGCTTATACCTAAGCCTCCAGGGGAAGTCAGTCGCGTCAGCCGTGGAGGGTACACGTTAAAGGATCTCCTCGAAGGACAGCACGAGTGGAAATCCGGACTATATGACAAGATCAGGGTATTTTCTGCTTGTTCACATGTGTCCATCACACTCAGGCCCCTTTTAGGAAAGGATTCGTTCAATGGCCGAAAAATATTTGGATACGTCACTCGCCTTTCCTGGTCAAGCTCAGAGTAAAGTTGACCTTCTCTGTAAAATGGTGTGGTATTTCTCTTACCACGTGTATATGCAATTCACCACACACCAGGTATCCGAGGAGTTCCCTGTCCTCCTCAAATTTGAAGGAGACTGGATTGTACATGATTATTTACGTATCTATTTGAAGAATAGTGCACAGAAAGCCAAGAAGGAGCAACAGCAGAGAGATAGGGAGTTGGAGGCTGCGGCTAAAGGCAAGGGCAAAGCAAAAGGTGTGTATACCGAGACCACTGATGGTTCCAACTTGAGTCATTTGCGTTTGAGCAGCCAAATAACCGGCTGAGTGTCACTCGAAGGGGTATGCTTATATGCGTCTATTCGTCTAAGTATCGTACACTGGGCCGTGGGCCGTTGGAAATTGGAAGAACATGTGGTAGATAATACGTAAATCCCAGTTGGTAATCTAGCCCCAAAAGCGGGTACCTTAAAAGACGTGAGTCGTAAAAGATATAGCGTTGTTTCCGCTTGTTCACTATCCTCTACCCCTCCCACTCTACACAATGGCCAGGGATAGGAAAACCCGAATCCGAATCAATCGACCTAAAGCCCCCAGTTTTCCCCCTCCTCGCAGGATGACAGCTAGTGCATCGGGCTATTCTGTGCATTATTCGGGCGTCGAGTCAGAAAACGAGTCCGAGTCGGGAACCACATCCAGTGTGTCCGAGATGGAAGCTGCGTCCAGTGGGGACGAAATGGAAGCCGCGCCCGGTGGGGACGAGATGGAAGCCGCGCCCAGTGGGGACAAGTCATCGAATATCGTGGATTGGGTGTTCCACCAAGGAGTGGGACTTGTATTGCATGACGTCAAGCGTTGCAGCGCGTGCAACGAATATGCAGTTCACTATGCACTGGCAAAAATTTCCCCTAATCCATCATACTATGAGGCATCTTTATGCCGGACACTAGCGATCGGGGGAGCTGTGCAGAAGCAAATAGTTGGCTGCCAATCGCAGCTAGAAGTTACCAAAGAAACTGTCGCCCAATTCCAGCAAACACTCGGTGGGGTTCGCCAGGAGATCAGGACAGCTCGTGCTGTTTTGGAAGGCCATCGCGTGAAGCTGGAAGAAGTTCGGTGTGCGTTGGAGGAAGCTCGGCAGGGTCGGTCGGCTGCTAGTGGCCCCAAGTCATCCCAACGCCCACGGCTATCTCGATCTCCCTCACCTCGGCCACATAAGTCGCTGCGCCATGCGCTCAAATGAATGAGCAAAGGTGGAGTTAGCATCTAAAATTGCTTATGGACTTGACTCACCATGGATTGATCAGGCGATTGTCATTCTTTGGTGATTAGACACCGCAATAATCTCATAGCATACATTCAGTATTCAGCTTAGTTAGCATGACTGATTCTAGTTGCGAGGAATAGAGTTCATTGGATAGGGACACTCGTGTGTGCATGTGTGGGAGGCGCGGGGGGCATCTGATCACGATGACCTGCGATGATTACTCGGTTGAGAATCCCTGCCACCAGTGCTGGTAGACTCATGCTCGGCGCCAGCCTTGGCGGGCGAGGTGGGGTGAGGCGAAAGACGAGATATTCGGCTGTGAGGTACGACCTTGAGCAGCCCTCACAGGACTTCATCGCGGTGGCCCTGTTTATTTTCTACGATGTCCACTCATATCCCTTTCCATATAGCCAAATTTGCACAGCATGGCGTGTTCGTTTCACTCCATGTAGCCATGAAACTCCTTGCGATAGTAGATATTACACAAGTGGCTGCGCCTTGTCCCTAGGAATCGAAAATCGGAATATTAAATTTTTGTGTGAAACGTCGGACGTGCGGTCAATCTTAAACCTTGAACAATCTCTCCAAAGAATGAGGTGCAAGTGCAGGAGCAGTGGGGACAGTGCACTTAACGTGCGATGGATGTGCCGATAGATGGTATGTTATCCCCCAATTGGCCTATCTATCCCCATCAGCCGATTATCGCCAGCACATAATCAGACTCATTTTTATTTAAAAATTGCGCCCTGATTAGTAGACTCTGTTTATATCTCGTTTTGTTTAATATAATTGAACCCCTTAACATACTCTGTTAAGTTAAGCTAACCAAAGCCAGTTAAGATTAAAATAATAGGCACGAATAAGTTTGTATAACCCGATCAGTAAGTTGTAATCAACTAATTTCACAACTTAGTTTAAATACAATAAGACATGATCAGAGCTCCACTAAGCGCATAACTTATATTAAATTATTTCATGTATGTTTATTCATAATTGTCCGACACATAAGGACGGGTCTGCGAATGACTCAATTGTTTTTATATAATCCGTAATAATTGTTGTGTCAACTTATTTGTCAGTTTATTGGACATTAGTAGACCTCTAAGTTAACTATAAGTTGACTCTATTTATCCACTCCTGCCCGTCGTGATTGTGTTGCACGGACAAAACAAAAAGGCCTCGGTTATCAATATTTCCTTATATGGACACAACAACCTTGCCGCTCCGACCCAGCATTTAGCGCTTTGACCCGCGCCCGCGTTGCCTGCATTACAGCAACTTTCATAACGATCAAGCGGTTTTGCGCACTGCTTATACTGTTTATTTGGTTAGCTGTCACCCAGGCCGACTCGGACTTGCCGACACCCATCGCTTTCTTGGTACGATCAATACGTGGTACTGTACGATACCCTTGACGATACCAAGATGCCCCCACTAGCTCAGTGTTCGCTTCAATGAGTCGATGATGACCTTGTTCTACGACGAGAAAAGGAAAATAGCAGAAATTCACCTGGTCTGTACTCGCTATCATGACTAGAAAGAGATACTCGCTTCTGACCATTTTTTTGGCAAAGTATGGAAGCATCCCGAAAATTTCAATGCATTTGGGTATGATCCAAGAGACTGAGTCGCTAACATTGTGGGACTCGCGTTCGGTGAGAATTGGCGTCATGACCAGCAAGATATCCCTCGCCACAAATGGCCCTGAGGAACAGGTGGTCCATATCTTGGAGGTGCGACTTCAGGCTGAGGTTGCACCTCTTCAATATGGACCACCTATGGACTATCAGCGCTCTCTGTGGCGGCTCTCACCTCCCAATAACTTCTGAAGCCCTCATACATGCTGGGTTGTTCCCTCGCTGATCCCAGTGATCTTTCATATTTTCTTGTACTTGTATCCTCTTACAACTGCGAGGCGCTATGCAGTTGGCCTAATTCCGCACCGAATCACGTAACATTTTCTCACGCTGGTTCGAAGTCTGAAGGAAGATGGATCTAGCCAGAGCATTGGCTAGACCATATGATTGCTGTGTGATGTTTTTTCTACTAAGTTGAAATGTACAAATACAATACAATATTATTATCTTATCTAACTGGGAGGGAAAAATTCTACTAAGTTGAGATTTACAAAAAAAACACAACATTATCTAAAGCAGCTGATTCTAAGCAGGAGGGGGGAATATGTAAGTGTATGAAGGGGAAAATGGGTAGTGTAGATAGGGTGCCGGCTGTGAAGCTGGGTATTGCATAGGGAAATGAACTGATGAATACATCACGGGCGCGTGCATTGGGTGTGCCGGTGATGAGCAGCGTGTGCGGCAGCATGCGGAATAGCGGACCAACGAGGCCGAGGGTCACCGGACCGGGGATGCCTAGGAGAGTAGAAGTCAGTGACCAAGAGTGTCGGGCGGAACTCCGAAAACTCCGCCAGTCAGTCGGACCCGAAGCGCGGTCAAATAATGTACCAAGCGAGACAACATCTCATCGGATCACGAGTTGGACTTACATCAATAGTTGGACATCACTTACAAGAAGAACAAGAGCGTTGGATAGTAGGGTCGAGTCATAGCAGGAGGGAAAGTGGTCAGATGATCAGGACAGGTGACCAGAGGCCGGGGCAGTCTTTTGTGTTGAGTCAGGCGCCGGAAGCAAAGGGCGGAAAGGACAAGGCATCGGAACGTCATTGGGCAAAGGAGGATCAGTCAGAGGATGCACAGGACGGCGAGGAAAGGCCTTGAGATGATGTACAGTGTCGTGCAGGATAGTTAGCAACGAGTATATATAAAGGAGAAGATAGCATACGATAAAAAAAAGGAGAATAACAATCATTCCCAGTTCGACGGACAGTTCATCTCAGACGACAGGTCTCTCTTCAGTACCTAAGAGTCACCATTTGTCCCCTCTAGTGTTGCTGCGACCGGCTTGAGGTGTTTTAGTATTTTCGAAATAAAATGACAAAAACGTGCTCAGA
>QLOU01006134.1:0-12342 GCA_003313715.1 Russula abietina | reverse complement strand
CATCGGGATTGGCCCGAAAAACGGGACGACGAGGTTGGCTGCTGTGCAGTCAAACGTCTCGTTTAAACCATCGTAGTTTCCTTGAACCTGGAGCACGTTCCCGAAATGGTTATAAATCCAGTAGTCAGAAAACAAACCCCACCTGAAAATATCCGAGACCGCAATCAACTTGGAGTATATTTTGGTTGACGCCGGAGCCCTTCTGATTCGAGTCGTCGAGTGTGGCAGCAACTAAGAGGACTTTCAAAGCTTGGCTTTCGTTTTCGGCATACGTGTGGTCCTTGATCCAAGCAGCGGTAACTAAGGTTTGGAATCAACTTTAACGGATGCATACACGGTAATAAATGATCGGCGCATACCAGCGTTGAAAGCATCGTCAACTAGAGGATCATCAGTCCACTTGGGTCGTATATCGGAAGGAGTTGTGTACTACTCACATTGACCTTGCGACATGTCGAATGAATGAGACAGGTAGATACGAAACCTAAAGGCCCGAAGACTTGTGAAAGACGTGCTACTTATATAGGCCCATATTGTACTAGAGGATGGGGGAACCCTAGGCCAGTGCCTGTGGACGTCGTAATTAGCGACGTTCAGGCCTGGCTTGGACTGGTTTCCGTCCACTTTCCGAGGGCCGGGGCTTCAAAGAATATCAGACCTGGCCTGGCTAACCGCAAATGTTTCGCGTTGCGCCAGCCTGAAGAGCTCAAGTACAGTATCCCCAGGTCGTTAGCTCCACTTTCCTCCATGCCTGGATTTACGCCCATGTCTCCTTATTTCCCCCTTTTCTAGTTGTCCTTTATCGCCTCGTGTGCTTGACAGACGCAAGGCCTTATATCTCTTGATTGAAGTTTTCTGTTCAACCATAGGCAGACAACCTTCTGGGCCGTCCATTCAGAGCAATCGGTGACGCGAGCAACGTCTTTGGGTCATCCAGGCATTCGAGTTGACTGTGACATAGTGATCAAGAGTTCTTTCTGTGCAGGATGGATATAGCGTCACTGCGTCGGTGACTAAGAAGGCATAGCATAGTAGTACTGTGCCTATGGGAATCGCCTAGGGAATCGCCTGGGGAATCGTCCAGGGAATTGCGTAGGGAATGATTCATTCCACTGGGGCTGTGACGAGTGTTGTACGTGTGAGGCTGACAATGTGTCATAATGTCGCCAACTGTCAACCGAAACTGAGAGCAGTAGTCAGTCTACACTAAATCAGGTAATGAAAGTGCCAATAACGATAAGATTAGATCTCATATTCGTCACGGTGGTCACGCTGATTCGTGACAATTTCCTTTTTTGTATGGACTGGAATGTATCATGTGATCACGATAAGGTGCAAAGTAGGAAACTGGGTGGCGTCGGCGGCGGAAGTGGGCGGGTGTTTTTGATGAGATTGAGACATTCGGGACCATCCAAGCTCCGTAAAGCAGAAAATAGACCAAGATTTGACTCACTCTTTTGATCTAGTCTGACAGATGTTCTCCAACACAGGTCTCCAGTTCCGAGTGGGGTGTAACACTTCAAGCTTCAAAGCCACAACCCGTCCACCGAAAGGTATGCGTATGGCTAAAGAGGGGTTCAACTGTGCAGTATCACATGACTGCATGACTTTTTGTACCGTGACCGTGATACGTCGATTCCAGTGCCGTTGGCGCTGGTGCTCCATTCTTAGGCTGCGGTCAAGGCTTGGAGACAGCGGGCCCCGGGCCAACGGGAATGCTTCGTCTTGGCCGAGACGGTGGGTTGCGTGCTGGCATCGTGTAAGCCCGCTGAGGTTGTGACTGTGCATACCGCTCTGAGTCGGCCGTGATGGAGCCGAAGCTGGTGCTGGTAAATGTTGTAGTAGAGCTGTCCGAGGAGCGTACTTCTGCCTGAGCCCTGGAAGAAGCTCACGTCGGTGATGACTACAGTACCATTCCCACAAGTCAGAGTGACGTTCATGCGGGGCGGCGAATTCAAAAATCCCGGTTGCTCATGCTTTGTTCCGAACGGTAGAAAAGATCGTGTAATATTTTTCATTCCGTGACTGAATGATGATTTAGGGTCAGTGAGCTGAGACGACGCTAATTTACTGACTAACGAGAGCGCCACGTACCTTGAAAACTATCAACATTGTAGACGCAATCTGATGACAAATCCTCATGCTCAGGGCTCTGATAGTAACGGCTGCGCGTTGAGTGTTGTAAAGTGCGATGATGCAAAAAGCGAGCTTGAGTTGGTGAATGGTGATATCGTCTAGCCGCCGCACTGGCGACCCGGACGACCATATGTACATCCTTCATGTTCTGCTATTCCAATGCATCAACGCGGGGATTTTCTTTATCTGACTGGTCCACTCACCTTGAACTGCTCCCTCGCTTCGCTTCTTGCTGTCAGTGGTTGTAGTCTGTGCATAGTCGTACTGTATTGGCAACGGTCATAGTCCGCAGGGACAATTGAATTGCCTTGAGCCACTGGCGTCGTTAATTACAACACCGTCGGCAACACACTGCGGTGGTGTGGTATCTATTCTCAATTCTTATCATGGTTCTTCAATTCTCCGAACATCACCGAGCGCCGCAATCAAATCATCGCCGGTTTACCTTCCGGGTCAGATTCGTACCGTGCTTGGCCAGGACAAGGCACTCAGGGAGATGCCTTTCAGAAGATCTTTCTTCTTCGGGCATTTCACCCTCGGGACATTGATTGGAATTTTGGGTTTTCAGGTATCCGGAGAGTAGAAGTTTGAAAGAAAGAGTACAGGTGGGCGCCTATCGATGAGAACGATCTTCGTCATGACACGTGACTTGCTAGGTGTTATATGCGTAGCGTAGCTGTTGTTTTACCTCCCTCTCATGGACTCTTACAAATGGGCAAATGGACAATATTAACTGGCCGCGATGACCCGCGGCTCGGCGAATCTCGCCCACCGAAGGGGTCAACAGCTACCTGGACTGTCATCTTCAACTCCCACCGCCATGAAGTGGGAGTTATCCCCCGTCCTTCTGCTTCTACTGGCCACAGCAGCCTTTTCTCTTCCATCTAGCTGGCCTTGCGGCGATGGCGGCGACGGGAAATATCAAGCTGCTTTCCAAACCCAAGGCCTGTCCGATGAATCGTTTCTCGAGTGGGAGCATCCTCCAAACCCCAATTCAACACATCACTTGATATTTAATGGCGTAAGTGGGTTTCTGCAGAGATGGCCGAATATCCTACGAAGAAACGGTACGTTTGATCCACTCGTGACGTGATCTACAGACTCTCCCAATCAGACAGCGTGCTGACGTCAACTTTTTTATTATCTACGTCTTGCGCAATGTACAGGACACAGTATCATACCTGCCACCATCCCTACAAGTACAGTTTTGTACCATGGACGTAGGGACAGTCGCGTCCCTGATACACCGGAATGGTTCGCGTTTGATTTCGAGCATAGCTACATTTTCTGCATCAGCCCCTGCTATGTGATATCAATGCAACCGAAGCGAGACCTCCGCCTTTTGTACTTTGATGGATCGAGCGCATCGAAGATGGATGATGGACCAATGGAATCTCAGGACATCATAGCCTGGGGCGAACCCCGGCCAGACAAGTATTTCGCCGAGCGGGAGCGTATCAACACTTTATGCGAGTGGGGAAAGCCATATGGCTTGGATGGATTCGTCCGAATGGAGTTCGGTTTGTGCGCCTTCCCCATGGCCGAATGCATCGTCTACCTGAAGCTGATCGGTATATAATTACAGCGAGGCCATGATATGTGATGTCTCAGATAGCCTAGAGGTCGTCACCCATCTCGAACTCTTACCGAAGAACGTTACGGGGTCGAACAGACACCCACATGCTGAGCCGCCCCCCGGCTGGCGTGGTTCTCTCCCGCGCGGTATCTCTGGTCTCTTCGAAACTCACGTTGCTGGAGGTTGGCATGACCTTGCCCCAGGAGAGACCCGCACCCACCTAGACTACACGGGACTCGTCACTTTCTATGATCCCTCGCTATTGAGCCTCGTCGATGCTCGCCAAGGAAAGGATCGAATGCATCACCGCCTAGAAAATATATCGGCAGAAGACGCTGCGCGTGTCCATGCCGAGCTGCGGTCAGTGCTAACGCGGAAGCAAGGCCGTGGAAGCGGCGTCGACTGGGGAAGTATCGCGCGTGTCGTAGTGGAGCGCTACGCGGACCGTCTCGAGTATCTGCGATTCCTGCTCTCGTCGAACGCGACCGTTACCTCCACGGACGCAGCCGAGCAAGCGTCCACGGTCCGTGCTCAACTGCTCGTCATGCTCGGGCCATATATCACACCTGTGGATGTCCCGCACCTTGAAGACCAGCAACAACAACTGTCCGTCGCATCGGCCAACGTGAGCTGGCTAGCGCCAGTGGTGCGTCGCTGTGCGACGACACTGACATCGCGCATTCCCCTTGGCTTGCTCACGCCCCAGGAGGTGCGGATACACGCGGCTGTGGAAAATACACTTCGTGAGATATGTCGGCGGTTGGGCCTCTTGTGGATGGATTTCTTTGATGTTGAGGGAGCCGATGAGGCCAAGGCTACAGAAGTGATTGAGGTAGGATATAGGCACGTTGATGAGCTGATGAGGTGGCTCGATTGGTCGCTATGGGTGCGATGTGAGCCTGCGTGCGGCTTCGGGGTACGTCAACGATTCCTTACACAGATACTAGTACTGATGGAAGTTTTCTTTATCTTTGGTGAATAGGAGAATTGTTATCTCCCAGCGTGGCCATTTTTCAAGGAGGACGATCCGTATGATATGACCCCGCGTTGCATATTACCCAAGGATGCGATTCCGCTCATAATATCGTTCTAGTCATAAATGGGTGTAAGCGTGGCAACGGTAGAAGTACCAATGTATAAATACACGAATTCAAGACCAAATATCGACATCTGACTGATCTTGACCGGTGATAGAACTACGTGGACGAGAGAAGACTAGATAAACTCAACTCTATAAACACTTTCCTATCATGACGATCGCTCCCAGAGAGCCTACTATTTGAGACTCATTCGACACGGGCGATCGGAGGTCTCAGGGCTGTGGTCCAGACGACTCATTCATCTCCTGCCCCTCCAGCTTCGCTGCCAAGAAGAAGACTCCGGCAGCTGAATGGGATCCAATGTTGAAGAGCTTGAAAGGCCCGGGTAGACCTTCGTTTCTACTTTCACCCGAATTTGAAATTTTGAAGACACGGTCATGTGCACATTGTTTGGTTTGACGCATCTGAAAACTGAGAACCGGGGGGCTCCTTGGACCGTTACCACCAGCATGGGCGGTTTTCCCACGCAGGGCAAGGAGGATAGTTCCGCACCCGCCCCCACCACCAGAACACATAGAACCCAGAATTTAGAACCCAGAACCAGAACCTACGTGGGCTAAGAACCCAGTGACCATAAACATGATACAATGTCGTTAAACAGTAAAACAGAACAACACACGAGTTACCATCTGTACCCATTGGGCCATACAAGACCAGTAAACACGAGCCCCTCACGAGCAAAACCTCCCAAAACCAACAGAGAAAGGCCCGGTCACGATACAAGATAGTCATACAAAAGTGCCAAGTTGCGACTCATCCTCTTGCTCAGCCACGTCAACATGTCAACGTTCCCCAATGCAAACGCAACCCACTTACATAATCACAATGGTAACCGCGAGAACAACCGAGATGAGACAGCTGAGTAATAGCCGAGAGACACGTAAAAAAGACAGCAGTCACAGCACGCGAAACAGGGAATCAGTAACAGATGGACAAAAGCAATTAATGACAGACTCACAACAGACAGGACAACAGCAACCAAGAGAGATAAAGCCTTCACCCAACTAGTCAACCCAACATAGAAAATGCCCTACAGCAACAGGGAACCCGCATCAAAACTGGATGCAAAGACGTGAGGTTTTTAGTGGGTAGGAGATCCGGAGACCCGAAGCCCCGAGGGCCACCATCTGAGTCCCACACTGCCCGAACATCAGGGGCGTGCATAAACGCATTTTCATCCTCACCCCGGGACAGGCCGTGCCTGACCTGGCTATAGCGGCTAGATAAGGCTGATATAACTTCACTCATTATCTAGCAAATACTTAGTAATAGCCCTTATATTACTGAATATAACGCTTTCAAAAAAAAAAAAAAAAAACTGAGAACCTTCTCGTTGCTGTACAGTACTGTATGGGGCCGCATTAGAATTCGTGCTCTGACTCAGTAGCAGTTTTGTTGCCACATACCCTGTTCATCCGGAGATCTGCAACTGCAACTGATCTCGTCTCCATTCCATCGTGTGTACTAATCATTACCTGAGCTATGTTACGTTGCATAGTTCGCAAACATATTACATTTCATATTTCACAGTCATCGTTCTCTCGCCCTCGAGCAGTGCATAGAAATGGAGATTCTATTTCTTCCACCCGCCCTGTTCACGACTGCTACTGCCTGCACCACCATTTGGGACTCAGTTGGGCTCCCGCATGCTTGGTTCACTTTTCCAGGTTTGTACTCTGGCTTTGGTGTCAGTCAGTCTAGGTGTGACTCGGGCTTCGTGGTTGCTCGCCGTTGGACTCGCTAGGACTTGCGGCTACGCAGTTAAACTTTGGGATGACTTGGTCAAAGCTTGATTTCGGTGTGCTTGGCTAGCTTGCTTTGGCTTTGGTCACGACGGTCAGTCTAGGTGCCTGGCCGGGATATAGTTTGCCCTGGCTTCAGGGTTGCTCAGTTGCTCCCTGTTGGGACTCGCTCGATGTTACATCTTACTCTGGCTTTGGGCTGGCTTGGCCTAGCAGGGCCCAGGAAGAGCACGGGCTACCCAGTAAGTTCAAATTTCAACACGAAGGACTCCCACTGCCGGCACCTCGTGACGATCCTAGGCCTGACTGTGTAATAAGTTAGCATAGGGTTTAGGGTTCCAACGAGACGCAAGGACGTACGCAAAGCAAAAAAAAAGTTCCAAGATGTGAGCGAGGCAACGGAAGAATGAGTGTGGAAGCATCATCTAACTGATCATGCAATCATGACCGGTGATGATAGTTTGTACGTGGACGAGCATGACTATGGATTGGTCTGCCTATTTGAAATTCGTTTGACAACACGAGCCCTTGCGTAAGTTAGTCTGTCAGATCATATTATAATGAAATGTGTCGATTCCAGTGCCGCTGGTGTGGCCGTTGGCGCCGCGCCGCGCCGGTGCACCATCCTTAGGCTGTGGACAAGGGACAAGGCTTGGGCAAGGGACAGCATTGCCCGAGCCACCGAGCCAACTCGGATACTCGGTCTTGGTGCGTCCGAGTCTGAGTTCAAGTCTGATGCTGGGGTTGCGTGCGTGGTGCGCCCGCCGAGGTTGTGACTGTGCATACATACCGTTCCGAGTCAGCCGTGATGGTGCTGAAGCTGGTGCTGGTACTCCAGGGAGCGCGCCCGAGTTGTTTAGCATCGCCCTCGACTCGATCCAGCGGGCGTCGTGGTGTCTTGACCAGGTGCTGTCGAGCTGCTCGAAGAGTGTGCCCCTGCCCGCGCCCCGTAAGAAGCTCTTGTCGGTCGGTGACAACTACTATTCCCTTACAGAAACGGGTCAGAGCGAAGTTCATGTGGGGCGGCGATGCAAGAATCCCGGTTGCCCTTTATCGTTCGCTTAGTACCAAATGACCATTTGGGGATAATATAAGGAGCGCCACGCACCTTGAAAACCATCAACGTTGTAGATGCAGTGGCAAATACTCACTCCTTAGGGCTCTGATAACAGCTGTACGTTGAGTGACATAAAACGTGATGATGCAAAAAGCGGACAACCATATGTAACTCTTCCATGTTCTGCCCCAATCCATCAACGCAAAAATGACCTTTATCTGACTGGTCCACTCACTTGCTTTTCTACTTGCTACGTGGCGCCCTCTCATTGCAATTGGTGTTGTGAACACCATTCGGTTCCACCATCTCATGCGAGACACACTGCGGTGGTGTGGCATCTATTCTCAACCTGTGAAGATGCACTTCCTTCACCGAGCACCGCAATCGAATCACCGACGGTTTACATTTCCTTCCGGGTCAGATTCGCACCGTGCATGCCCAAGATAAGGCACTCAAGGAGATGAAAGAAACTAGTCATATGCATTCAGAAGGTTTGTCTGCTTCGGGCACCTCATCCTCAGGGCATTGATTGAAATTTTGGGTTTTCAGGTATCCCCGTCGGAGAGTTGAAGCTTGAAGCATCGTCCTCTAGCGCGGGCGCAATGAACGTTTGACGGAGACCCCTCACGGTAAGGCGCCTGATACGAGACTGACAAATGGACGATGCACGTGCCGTGTTGACTCATATGGCTCTCTCACTACCGCCTCGCTCGGCCACAGTACACGTAGGCTGCTTCTCTGCGCCAACAGTGGACATAAGGCGATTCTTGCCCCGCTGAAGGGATCAACAGCCACCTGGACTGTCACCTTCAACTCCCACCGCCATGAAGTGGGAGTTATCCCCGATCCTTCCACTTCTACTGGCCACAGCAGCTTTTCCTCTTCCATCCAGCTGGCCCTACGGCGATGGGGACGGGCAGTATCAAGCTGCTTTCCAAACCCAAGGCCTTCCCGAAGAATCCTTTCTCAAGTGGGAGCATCCTCCGAACCCCAATTCCACGCATCACCTTATATTTAATGGCGTAAGTGGGTTTCTGCAGAGATGGCCGAATATCCTGCGAAGAAACGGTACGTTTGATCGATCTACAGATTCTCCCAATCAGACAGCGTGTTAACGTCAACTTTTTTTACGTCTTGCGCAATGTACAGGACACAGTATTATACCTGCCACCATCCCTACAAGTACAGTTTTGTACCATGGACGTAGGGACAGTCGCGTCCCAGATATACCGGAATGGTTCGCATTTGATTTCGAGCACAGCTACCTTTTCTGCATCAGCCCCTGCTATGTGATATCAATGCAACCGAAGCGAGACCTTCGCCTTTTGTACTTTGATGGATCGGGCGCATCGAAGATGGATGATGGGCCAATGGAATCTCAGGACATCATCGCATGGGGCGAACCCCGGCCAGACAAGTATTTCGCCGAGCGGGAGCGTATCGAGGCTTTATGCGAGTGGGGAAAGCCATATGGCTTGGATGGATTCATTCGGATGGAGTTCCATTTGTACGCCTGCCCCATATCTGAATGCGTTGTTTATTTGAAGCTGATCATTATACTATTACAGCGAGGCCATGATATGTGATGTCTCAGATAGCCTAGAGGTCGTCACCCATCTCGAACTCTTACCAAAGGACGTTTCGGGATCGAACAGACATCCACACGTTGAGCCGCCCCCCGGCTGGCGTGGTTCTCTTCCGCGCGATATTTTTGGTATTTTCGAAGCTCACGTTGCTGGAGGTTGGCACGACCTTGCCCCAGGAGAGACCCGCACCCGGCTAGACTATACGGGACTCGTCACTTTCTACGATCCCTCGCTATCGAGCCTCGTCGACGCTCGCCAAGGAAAGGGTCGAATGCATCACCGCCTAGAAAATATCTCGGCAGAAGACGCTGCGCGTGTTCATGCCGAGCTGCGGTCTGTACTAACGCGGAAGCAAGGCGGTGGGAGCGGCATCGACTGGGGAAGTATCGCGCATGTCGTAGTGGAGCGCTATGCGGACCGCCTCGAGTACCTCCGTTTCCTGCTCTCATCGAATGCGACCGTTACCTTCACAGACGCAGCCGAGCAAGCGTTCACGGTCCGTGCCCAGCTGCTCGTCATGCTCGGGCCATATATCACACCTGTGGATGTCCCGCAACCTGGAGGCCAGCAACATCAACAGACCGCCGCATCCGAGTCGGCCAACGTGAGCTGGCTAGCACCGGTGGTGCGTCGCTGTGCGACGACACTGACATCGCGCATTCCCCTGGGCATGCTCACGCCGCAGGAGGTGCGGATACACGCTGCCGTGGAAAATACGGTTCGTGAGATATGTCGGCGGTTGGCCCTCTTGTGGACGGATTTCTTTGATGTTGAGGGAGCCGATGGGGCCAAAGCTGCAGAAGTGATCGAGGTGGGTTATAGGCAAGTTGATGAGCTGATGAGGTGGCTCGACTGGTCGCTATGGGTGCGATGTGAGCCTGCGTGTGGCTTCGGGGTACGTCAATAACAGTTTTTACGATTCCTTACACCGATACTAGTACTGATGGAATCTTTTCTTTTCTTTTCTTTTCTTTTCTTTTCTTTGGCGAATAGGAGAATTGTTATCTCCCAGCGTGGCCTTTTTTCAAAGGAGACGATCCGTATGATATGACCCCGCGTTGCATATTACCCAAGGATACGATTCGGCGGCATCCCCGCCCATGATATCATGATATCGTTCTAGTCTATTATGATAATTGGATATAAGCGTGGCAGCGGGAGAACCAACGTTTAAATAGACGAAAAGACCAAATGTCGACATCTACTGATCGTGACCGGTGATGGTACTGTAGTTCGTACGTAGACGAGAGAAGACTAAATAGAATCTATACCCACTTTCCTATCATGACGATCGCTCCCAGTGCCTACTATTCGAGACTCATTTGACACAAGACGATCGGTGGTCTCAGAACGGCGGTCCAAATATGACTAATTCATCTCCTGCCCCTCCAGCTGCGCTGCCAAGAAGACACTGGCAGCTGAATGGGATCCAATGCAGCTGCTAGTGGTTGAAGAGATGGGAACTCATCGTCGTCATCGAGGTCTCTTCGTACCACCGGCGTGGCCGCCGACCGAGCACCACCACCACCACGGCCGTGGTAATTAGCATTTGACAGACTCTGAATGATTCGTGTCGATGCTTCCAGTGCTGTTACCGTAGAGCTGAGCGGGTGCAGGTTGCGGACAAAGTCTGGAGATAGCGTTGCCCGTGCGGACGCCTGGGATACTTGGTCTTGTTGCGTCCGAGTCTGAGCTCGGGTCTGGGTCTGAGATAGTGGTGGGCTGCGTGGTAGCACTGTGGTGTGATTGTGCTTCCCGTTCCGAGCCGGAGCCGGTAGTCCAGGAAGCGCTCCGAAGTTGTTCAGCATGGCCTTCGAATCGATCCAGCAGGCGTCATGTTGTCTTGACCAGGCGTTGCAGAGCTGCCCGAGGAGCGTATTCCTGCCCGCGCCTTGTAAGAAGTTCTTGTCGGTTACGACGACCATTCCTTTACGGCAGCGGGTCAGAGCGACATTCATGCGGGGCTGCGATCTCAAGAATCCTGGTTGCTTTGTCCGAACGGAAGACAAGATCACGTAATCCGCTTCGTTCCCTGAAGTGAAGGACGATATTTTGGATCAGCGAGCTGCAGAGACGGAAGCGCGAGTCGTCGAGACCGAAACGAGGAGAGCGCCGCCACTGTGACATACCTTGAAAACTATCAACGTTGTAGACGCAATCTGATGGCAAATCGTCATTCTCTAGAGCTCTGATGATAGCTGCACGTTGAGGGTCGTAAAACGTGATGATGCAAAAAGCGAGTTTGAGTTGGTGATATCGTCTGGCGATCCGGACAACCATATGTACTTCCTCCATGTTCTATTACACATGCATCAGCTCAGGAGATGTTCTTTATCTAACTGGTCTACTCGCCTTGAAACTACTCCCTTGCTTTAGTTCTTCGCCTTTCCAAACGTCGATGAAGGCTATGCAGGAATAATCCGCAATATCATGTCGCGACCGCAGTTTCCCGTTATAGACGTAGTCCGAGATAAAATTTCCGAGGTAAATGGGGAGGCGATCTGGGGAAAAAAATAAGAAAGGTGTAGAACGAGCGGAAGAGGCTTTGTTCACATTGAGTATCAAGAAAGTATGCACTCTTCTTCAGATGCTTGATGTCAAAAATCGTTTCAAGACCTACTTCCCCAGAGCCATAAGGCGGGACTAACGTAGCATGAGATAAAAGTGAGACAAGTATGCAGTCTACGACTCACGTTGTTTGGGGTCTCCGAAGAAACATACTTTGGTGAGTTTTTTTGAGTGATTATAAAACAGATGCTGTTCAAAGCGTCACCAATTACCAACAATGCTAAACACTGAAATTACCATAAATTCAAAAACATCAATCTGTGAGGCCTCATCGACGACAAGGGAATTCACAGGGAGGATGTCAATAAGACCACAGTCAGCAAGTTTCGGATTCGAAAGCATGCTCAAAGTGCACAGCACTACTGTGATCCCGCGGAACGTCTTTGAAACATCACTTATAGAGTCAGGAAGGTCGTCTGAGCGTATAACCTTGTCTTGGATTTTCTCATACAATGTTTCATGCCTATATTGAAAGTAAATACGAGGAATATCCACGCGGACTTTGACACTTACCATTCGAAGTAAAATTCCTGGGATACTATGAGCCTGAAGTCGACTTGTTTTTGAAACAATTTTT
>QLOU01006108.1:6840-31629 GCA_003313715.1 Russula abietina | reverse complement strand
CCCACAGTGGCTCAATCGTAAGTCAACACCCACGGCCATTCTTCTTGCATTGGACAACTTTTCTACCATAGCGCTGTCAGACTTCCTGTGAAGAGTCTGAATGGTATGTACTACCCTTTGTCCGGCTCATACGTGAACTGATCTCCTTCCTACATCATTCGTCACTCCGCCACCGCAACGACGAGGCCTTCCCCCAACAAACATCAGTGACACCACACCATTCGATAGCGAGTGCGAATCGTGCGTTGTGCTTAACCCTCAAGGGCGGAGGGCCTCGAGCCTTGACTGTCTCCCGGCGGGGCTCCCATGACCCATGCGCAATTTTATTTGTCCGCATGCAACGTTGTCATGTCTCGATCGCCCGTCCATGCAATGTGGGCTGCTCGTGGTCATGGACTTGAGAACCGTGCGTATTTCATCTCTTTTCTTTTTCCCCTCGCGTTCTCTCTTATTGAATTTGATTCTCTCATTCCCGTGTTATTGACGATTGCCGCCAATCCCCTCATTATGACTTTGACTCGGACATTAATTTCGAGGCTCAACAAGTTGCCCAGGCCATGCCACATATCGGTGCGTTGTTTCCCTCTCCCTCATTGCCAGCAACTCACCCTTCCATCGCTTTCCACTAGTGTCAACGACTCGACGCGTGACGTGTCCCCTCGTCGATGTCATCGTGTAGCGTTCAAGGTAGACACTACCAACCTGAGGGCATCCCAGCCCAGAGCTGCATCCACAGATTCTGGCCTCTCCTCTCCTCTCCTCCCGTATCTGACTCCGGTTCTCCTATGGGCGCCGACTACATCTTGGAGCTTGCATACAGCAAACCATGTTGCATCACGTTGCGTATCGATGGTAACTTGATTTGTAGTACAGCAGAACATGAAGTAAATCAAGTAATGCATGGAATCATATCTGTGCCATGTGGTGAGTTGACACTGAAGTGTACATCAGGCCGGGGCTGCACGGACAACATTATTGCGGCACTTGGGCGGAGCAATCGCATATGTCAAGTCACCCTCCATTTCCTTAAAGATTGACAATTGCAATTGGAAAAAGTCTTGGCCGCGATGCAGGTTCCATTCCAAGAGTTGACATCTCTACAGCTCTCACTCTCGTCGTGTTATGTACATGTTACGCCACCTGTCATTCCCGATTCGTTCCTGGGTGGATCTGCCCCACGTCTGCGAGCCTTCGCCTTGTCGCACATTACATTGTAGTTGTATATGCCTGTATTATAGTGTTTGTTTGCTTTTTTACATGCACACAGAATAACAGATAAAACAATTTGAAAAAAAAATAAAAATGGGTGCTATGACTGCTATGGCTGCTATGACTGCTATGACTGCTACTATGGCTACTATGGATGCTATGGATGCTATGGCTGCTATGACTGCTACTATAGCTACTATGGCTACTATGGCTACTATGGATGCTATGACTGCTATGGCTGTTACAACTCTATGGGTGCTATGGGTGCTATGATTGCTACAACTGTTATGGCTGCTATAGCTTCTATAGCTGCTATATTGCTATGGGCCTATGACTATTATGGCTGCTATGGCTGCTATAACTGCTATAACTGCTATGGTAGCTATGGGCTGAACTAGGGCAGCTATGGCAGCTACATAGCACTACATAGCTCTACCTAGCTAAAGACTAAGCTATGGTTACTACGACAACTATGGCTGCTACCTAGCACTATATGAACTCATATAGCAAAGTCCCATTTTGCTGATGCATAGCATCCAGGAGCGATATATCCCAACCCACACACGACCAGTACCGGAGCGCAGAGATACTAGCGGTGGATCCCGATGAAAGACACTATACCCAGCGCAAGAACCCCTAGCAGCAATGAAAACTTAGCGGCAGCACAACTAAACCAGTACCAGTGATCCAAAGCGACGACCAAGCGACTGACTGAGGACAGTCAGGAGTTCAGTAGGGAGGAGATGATGAGCAGCATGTGCGGCAGCGTGCGGAATAGCGGACCAACGAGGCCGAGGGTCACCAGACCGGGGATGCCTAGGAGAGTAGAAGTCAGCGACCAAGAGTGTCGGGCGGAACTCTGAAAGCTCCGCCAGTCGGTCGGACCCGAAGCGCGGTCAGATAACGTACCAAGCGAGACAGCGCCTCATTGGATCACGAGTCGGAATTACATCTACGGTCAGACGCCGCTTACAAGAAGAACAAGAGCATTGGATAGTAGGGTCGAGTCATAGCAGGGAGAAAGCGGTCAGATGATCGGGACAGGTGACCAGAGGCCGGGGCGGTCTTTTGTATCGAGTCAGGCGTTGGAAGCGAAGGGCGGAAAGGACAAGGCGTCGGAACGTCATTGGGCAAAGGAGGATCAGTCGGAGGATGCACTGGACGGCGAGGAAAGGCCTTGAAATGATGTACAGCGTCGTACGGGACCGTTTTAGTAGCGAGTATATAAAGGAGAGGATAGCATACGATACGGAAGGAAGAATAATCATCATTCCTGGTTCGACGGACGATTCACCTCAGACGACAGGTCCCTCTTCAGTACCTAAGAGCCACCATTCGTCCCCTCCCTCTTCTCTTTCATTCTCTTCTCGTTCTCTCTCTTATCAGCGGCGCGTTCCGGACAGTGATCGAGTCAAGCATGCGACTCCATCAGTTCCAGGAAGCTTAGGCAGCGTATCTAGCGTATCTTAGGCGGCAGCGGACTAGTGACAGCGACAGCGATAGCGACATAGCGACAGTCTAGGCAGTCTAGACTCCTTTCCAGGTTCCCAGGCGACATATACAGCGTTATTATTTGGTTTAGTATTCAGGCTAGGAGGCGTCCCGACTACTGCTAGACTTACTGACCTCCCGAATCCGACTCAAGCCACAAGTCGCACCCCTGACAGGCAGGATATCGATCGGACGCGTTTCTGATCCTCCGACTTTTCCGACGATCTTAGGTTATTGGGGGTTGGTCTTCATAGACGGCCTTACTTTCAATCCCTCTCCTCTCCCCATTGCTCTTTCTGTCTTTCTTAGGACTCTCTGGGCGACATAGGAGATCTTTGTGTCTTTTGGTTTTCCCTTCCTCTCGACACACACACACACACACCCTCTCTCAGTTCTCTCCCACTCTGCTTCGATCTCTACCACTATCTCTACTCTCTTTGACTCTCCCCCGACGTGCTAGGCGACTTGTACGCTTATCAACGGAAAGAGATGTTTGAAATAAAGGCGGGCTACGTCTTCTCCATCAATGGTTTTCTTACAAGGCAGAAACTTTATGGCCTTGAAACATCCTTGATCAACGATGGTGAGGATCGAGTCATAATGATTCGAGGGTGGTAGATCCGTGATTAGATCCATGGACACATATTGAAATGGTCCCTGTTCTACGTTGGTGTCGAAATGGTATAATGGGGCGCGTTTCAGATGGGTGATGACCTTGTTCTCTTGACACTTGGCGCAACCCTTGACATAGTTTTCAACAAATTGGCGCAATCTTGGTCCTTCATACCGACGATTGATGAGGTGCCAAGTGTTGGAAATGCCTGGATGGCCTGCCACAGGGGCATTATGGGCGGTGTACAGGATTTTGCAATGTGTTTCATCGTCATCATCCAAGTAAACTTTGTTGATGAAAAGAGCTGGTGGGAGAAGAGTAACATTTTCATTAATATTTACCCCCTTTTTAAAGTCTGTTCTTTGACTTAGAAGGTCTGCGATCGTGTTACTCTTTCCTGGGAAATGAATGAGTTCAAAATTGTAGTCCTGTAGCATAATTTGCCATCTAGCTTGTTGGGTTGTTATCTTTTGGGGGGCGCGGAAGTATTGCAAATTATTGTGGTCGCTCCTAATAAGGAATTTCTCCGATGTGTTCAGCAAAAGGTACCGGAATTGCTTTAATGCACTGATGATCGTGAGCAATTCCTGATCATAAATGTTGTAATTGTGCTCGGCTGGGAGTAGACTTTTGCTGAAATAGGCAATCGGGTGGTGTCCATCTTCGAAATCTTGGCTGAGTGTGGCGCCAACAGCAAAGGCCAACATGTCACAGTCTAAAATGTAGCGCTTGGCAGGGTCTGGATTCCGAAGGACTGGGTATGATGTGAATATGTCCTTTAGCGTTTGAAATGCTACTTGTTGGAGTTTATCCCAATGCCACTGAACTTTCTTCTTGGTTAGTTCATGAAGCAGGTGCGCGATGAGGGAATAGTGGTCGATGAAGTCCTTGTAGTAGTTTCCGAAGCCGAGGAAAGAGTGAAGCTCGCTAATGATGGTAGGGACTGGCCATTTGGCGATCCCTTCGACCTTGACAGGGTCCATTTTGACTTGTCCCTTGCCAACAATCATCCCCAGGTATTTGACTTCTTCCTTGTGAAAATGACACTTCTCGGGTTTAAGGAATAAGTCGTTGTCGCGGAGCTTCTTAAGGACGTGTTTGACCATTCGCTGGTGGCGCTCGAGACTGCCTTTGGTGGCAATAAGAATGTCGTCCATGTAAATCACTACATTGCCTGTAGCGATTTCTTCCTTGAATAGTTCATCCATCATCGTTTGGAATGAGGCTGGAGAGTTGGTTAAGTCGAAAAATATAACAGTGGGCTCGAAAAGTCCTTTGTTAGTTTTGAAGGCAGCCTTCCACTCATCTCCTTCCTTAATGCGGATGTTATTGTATCCCCATCGAATGTCGAACTTGGTGAACCACTTCTTGTTGAGAAGTCGGTCAATTAGTTCTTTGATAAGTGGAAGAGGATAGGTATTTCAGACTGTGATGGCATTAAGGGCTTGATAGTCTTGGACGGGTCGGTATTTTCCATCCTTCTTATGGACAAAGAAGAAGGGGAAAGCATAGGGAGAATTGGATCGATGGATGTATCCTTTGGCCAGGTGTTCTTTTATAAACTTGTTCAATTCCGGTTGCAGGTTTATAGGGACTTGATAGGTTTTGCAGTCAAGAGTGGAGGGTGCATCGGGCAATAGGTCGATGGCATGGTCCCAAGGTTTTCGTAGAGGAAGTCTTTGAGCTTCCTTGTCGCTGAATACTCTTCGATAAGCATGGTATTCTCGTGGGACCAAAACATGCCAAGGGACTTCTTTCTTCTTTTTTCCAGCTTCGACGGCAAGGGTGGTGGAAGTAGTGGTCTTCCGTACTTGTATTTCTTGTTGGAGCGTTTTTAGCTCTTTGAGCATGGGTTCGAAATAGGCACCATACTTGTCATCAATGGCAAGGTGGGCATTCATGGTGGTAGCAATTACTTCTTGGTCCTTTCTAGAGAAGGATGCCTTGGCCCAGTCGATGGATGGATTGTGGGAGCTCAGGAAGGGCATGCCGAGAAGCATATGGTTGGCTCCGAGGCTAGCAATGAAAAATGGATGGACCTTGGTCTTTCCATTATGTTGTAGGTTAAGGAAGGTTATTTTGGATACCCTTCCAATAGAGTTGGTAGTTCCATCGACGTTCGCATGACTCGTGGATTGGTGAGTTGGTGTATAGGCATATTAAAGAGTTTGACCACTTTGGGAGAGATGAAGTTGTCGGTAGCACCGCTGTCCACTAGGGCCTGGACAGTGGTCTGGGGTAGTCAACTGTTGGAGATCATGGTAACTGAGGTGCGAACTGAACTAGAATCTGGCATAATGATGGCTTCTGGGAACAGGACTCTCAACATCGCCACTTGGTGAGGTCCCTCTAAAAATTTATGTTGAAGCATTCCCGCATCTCCTTGAGCCAATCTTCTTTCTTCTGGTCGGTGAGTTGAGCAGTTTGGGCCATAAGTAAGGGCATGTCGTCGTCTTCTTGATACGGATCTTCCTCTTGAACCTCTCCTTCTTCTTCATCATCAATTTCCTCAATTGTCACCATTCGGGCGGACGGGTGAAAGCCTAGCGGAGGTGGCTTCAGGCAGAATGGTCTCTTGAACTGCCCAGATGTGGGCTTGCGTCATGTCGGGGGTCGGCTAGTCCTGAAATTGGACTGAGACTTCTTCTTGGCAGGGCAAACATTTGCCATGTGGCCCTGTTTATCGCAATTGAAGCAGTGGCCTTCATTCTTGAAGCGCTTCTTGTCAGCTTCTATATAGGCTTTGCTAATGCACTGGCTTCGATTGATTCGATTGTAGACAGGAACATCTACGTCCATTGGATCGTAGGGTCGTGGATCGACGTCGTAGGGATTGGAGCGTCTCCCATTCCTGTTGGGAGGTGGTGGTCGCCACTGCGTACAACTTCGAACTGAAGTCATCATAGTATTACACTTCTCATACTTCTTGAGTTCTGCTCGAGCAGCTTCTTCCCATTGTGCCAAGGTTTCGGGCGCAGGTTCCTGATATAGGACTAGTTCAAGAAGTTTGGGATTCATGTGCTTCGTGAAGATATCTATTACAGACAATTCATTAGGCGTATATCTGGCTTCTTTGATGAGATGTCAGAATGTCGCGATGTAGGAGTTGAGCAGCAATTGGCGTTGATAGAAGTTCATGAGTTTGTTGTAAGCGTTCTGCTGCTTGGTAGTGTTGGTAAAAGCAGCAGTAAAGGCAGCATTGAAATCATTCCAGACCACTTCATCATTACGAAGTGCTGGGTTCTGGGTAACTCGAGTCCGTATTGCTGCAAGTTGATCATTTCTCCAATCTTCAACTAAGTCTCCTTTAAGTCTGGAGAGTGCGTAGACTACGCGAAAGTATGGGGTGAAGAACATCGTGTTCTCTTCGTTCAATGCCCAATACATATTGAATTGGTGCAAGAACTCATCTGACTTCTCTCGATCACCATTGAAGATGTCAGGTTCTGTTCCCTTTAACTTGGGATCCTGCTGTTGCGTGGGCGCTACTACTGCTGCCGGCACTGGTGCTGCGACTTGCACTTGCTGCTGCTGCTGTGGCTGTTGCTGGGCCATGACTGGTGTGACTGGGGCGATCTGTACTGCGACAGGTACCTGGATCAGTGGAGCTTGCTGTATAATAACTGGTAGTGGTTGAATCGCTTGAGGTACAACTCCGAATTCAATGGCTTGCTCTGCTAGATGTAATTGCTTGTCTGGTGTGAGAGGATTCTCGGGCTCTCCTGCAATGGTTAATATGTGTTGAAACTGGACAGCTAATAATTCTTCTGCTGGTGGATATGGATGTCGGCCAAATAGGGCTGGTGTGCCTGGTGCTCTGGTAGGTGCAACTGTTCGAGCTTGGTCTTCTGGTGAAGATTCTTCTTCACTACTGGATTCACTCTCGGAATCACTCTTGATTACTGATGGTGACACTCTGGTCTGCGCAGTAAGAAATGGAGATACAGCTGGGTCTTCTCCAAACGGGATATCTGTTTGAACTTCAAGGGTAGGTGGACTGTATATGGTGTGTGGAGATCTAGTTACAGTGACTAGAGTGGAGGTAGAGGTGGTCGATGTGTCTAAAGTGGTTGCGGAAGTGGAGGCGACTGGGACGTAGTCTGGGTGTGCGGGGTCGTCTTCGAGCCAACAACCTGTGCCTTGTTGGTATGGAGGGATTTGATCCTGGAAAGAGACGTAGATCCGTCGGTTGTATTCGTAAAAGAAGAACCAACTGTCTCCGATGAATTTGACTGGTTCGTATGCGTGAAGCTGGTCGTTCCAAAGGAAATATCCAGGACGATGTGTGCCTTCTGGGGACCAAACTACTTGGTCTTTGACGTGTTCTGGGAGATTGTCTGAAGTTCGAATTTGAACCTCAATAGGTTCGTCTGGTTCATCTAAGTTAAACGGTCGTGCTAATCAAGCCATATTAACTTCTGAGTAAGACCTTCAAAGATTTAAGGGCCTTGGACGTTGATCTGTTGCTTTAGATCCTTCACGCGTGTACTGTGAGAACTTGATTATACTCTTTGCTAAAAGTCTTCTCTCTATAGGGGAGGGAGCCTTCTGTCTGTGTCGCAAACTATACTCTTCGCTAAGAGTCTTCTCTCTTCAAGGGGAGGGTAGCCTTTCTCTTCTCGCTTTAGGGGAGGGTTTCCTTCTGTGTCGCAAATTCGATTACTCGCTATAGGGGAGTTTCTCCTTCATGGTAAGGATAGACTTGGTCTAATGTTACGGACGGACTATCCATATCGTGTTAGAGTCTACTCTTGTATAAGAGTCGCCTTAATGATAAGATAAGGCAAAGTGGTGATGCGCAGCATACAGCACAGTATGCGATATGTATCATCAACAACCACTCACCATATCAGTGCAGGAAACTAGGCGCCAAATCGGGCCGACAGAGTGACAGAAACAATACCCTGGCCGACAGGATTGGTGCCCAGAGTGACCAGAAGGAGCAAAAGTCCGAAATTCATTGGCGAAGCATTGGAAATCGTCGGCCTATCGGACTGGGGCTTGGCCAATCACCAAACCAATATATGGCAATCAGAACTATGCCCAAAGCGACCTTATTAATCCATAGGCCGACCCACAATTCCATCGGCCGATGTCAGAAGGATAGCAACACTATATTGACTGATGGTAGCCCTGGAGATCCCACCTGTGTGTAGGGCAAAGGACAGGAGGTCTGTGCAGCCTCAAGCAACAGTATATAGAGTGTTTCTAGTGTACCTATCCCTAACTCCAGCTCAGACAACTCAGAGACAATCATCAGACTTCCCCCTTCATGTTTCAGTGAGATATCCCCTTCCCCCTTCTCCTCAGAGCGTCCCTCCTCCATTCCTTGCATCGCCGACAGTGCCACACTCCTGCGCGGGCTTAGCGACGCCGACAGAGTGTGTAGGGGTTCAGTCCGCCTCTATATACAAGATACCAAGTTCCCAGCGAGTGCGCACAACCTTCGGCGACCCCATTTTTGTCGGCCTAGCGTCACCACTTGTTTCCCCTACCCAAGTCGGCGAACTGACGCGCGCCCTTAGCGATTTCGGCGACAGGTGTGCCCTTGGGTCGCGGTTCAGTATACGAAGTCGTGTTTCCCGCGCAAGGGTGCGCGACCCCTATTGACGATCTACAAGCCCCTGCTGCTCCTCAGACCTCCCTGGACTCGATTTCCCTTATTGTTTGGCCGATTTTCGCGATTGTCGGTGATGTGGGACATCAGCGGATCTAAGCAGAGACCTGGTCCGGTAGCAGACATCAGTAAATCCTGGGTCATCTATATAAGTCTATAGTAGTACTATGTAGGTGCCATAGAGCCCATAGAGCCAGTAGATACGTCTATGTTTTGCATAGCACTATGGTAGTTCTATGTAGGCTACCATAAACCCCTAGGCTATGGAAGGCTACATGGTAGCCATAGGCCCATAGTAGCCATAGAGCCATAGCAGCCATAGAGCCATAACAGCAATAGAGCCATAGCAGCCAGAGCACCCATAGCAATCATAGCACACATAGGTTTTCGTAGCAAACCATTCATTCTTTTTCCAAATTTTTTAATTCAGTTATCTTATGTACATGTAAATTAAATAATTAAATAAAATACTACATCCAGCTACACAGCGCAAGGGGCATGGCATCCAGGGGGGTGGTGCTGCAACAGTCTTGCCGCTGCCTCTGTATAGAAGCAGGTAACGCCTGCTTACTCACCTTGAGATCGGATGCAGGGGGATTCCCTCTTCGCTTTCCCTCACCTCGCCTGCCTGCCTGCTGAGGGGCTGAAGCCCTGCATCGTCGCTGCTGAACCATTGCCCTGAGGGCCCCCATGCCGTTACCCATTGCCTGTTGTCCTGCCATCGAACCTGTCACCGTCGCGTCGTTGCCTGTTAAGGGGCTGAATCCTCACACCCCATTGTGAACCCAAACCCGATTGATTGCCTTGAGGGGCGGAGTCCTCACGCGTCGTCGAACCCGGCCTTGAGGGGCTGAAACCCTCGCGCTACACCATCCTGTCCGTCCCTGTACCACCCCATGCCATCTGCCCTTGCAGATGTACCGCGCCGTCTATAAGGATGTGGGTATCGTGTTCTCCTGGTACCTTGCTGCGGGATCAGAAGTGAAAAGTGAAAATTGGAAAATCGGACACACCTTCAGTCATGCATCAGTTGAAGGAGCTACTCGTGGCAGTCGTCTTACCTTTCAATGGCGATGACAGGCACAACGTGAAATTTGAACATGAGGAGTCACACATGTTTAAGTTAGATGGGCCTTATTGACCGCGCTCGCTGCGGGAGTCCAGCACGCCCACAGCAGCGAGTAACTGCACCACAGCAGCAGGAAGGATGATAATGGCTGGCATTAGCTGCGCACGGCATGAATAGATGGAGTCCAGTCCAAAATATGGATGACGGTGACAGCAACGACTTGAATGGGGGCTAGAGCTAGAGTGTCTCAAGGCTAGGGGTTTTAGGGGATCCTATGGTGGAGGCGAAGGATGGCATTTGCAAGTCGAAGGTTACAGCCCCCAGAAAATTACCCGACCCAGCTGAGCGTGCTGCCCGCCATACCAGGCACAGTAAGTGAGTTCCTAGAATGTGTATTAAATTAGACAATAGAACCTCGGTAAAATGATGAAAAGAGCTCATAGGTGACGGTGCAAAAGAGGTGGTTGACCTTAGGCACTTTGAGGATGGAAGGAATAGCGAGCGACTGTATACTTCAACTTTTTCATGCGTGGATGTGTGTACATCTATTTGTGTCTGTTGTTACTCACCAAAAATTATTCTGACAAGTCGTTTCATGGTTTCAGTGCATGCACGCGTCGATTATCTTCATCTCCTTGCTCCCTCTTGTGTTGACTTCCCTCTCCTCTCTGGACACTGGATCGACATACTATCTGGCGCATCCCCCGTCGCCTTCTTGGCGCATGAGGATAAGTCATACTTCCTCAACGTAGCACGGCGCTCGGACCAAAGGCCTGCACCATTCATCCAGATTCTGGATAACAACTTTGAAGTCTCGTTCAAGAAGGTACAACCTTTATTTATGGTATTTGAGCCCAATTCAACTCATTCGTTTGTCATAGGATTCTCTCTGGGCGTTGGAGGATATCAAAGCCGTCTTCAACCAGGATCCTCAGCGTGTGGCTATCCTTCAGGGCCCAGTCGCAGTGCATCATTCGATCAAAAAGGACGAGCCTATTAAGGAGATGTTGGATAACGTCGTGTCTGGTCTCATGGCGAAAGTATTGGAGCGCTACTATGGTGGCGACGACTACTGGGTGTAAGTGTGCGCCCGTCCCTTTACTTCCTGGTGCCCATATCTTACGAACCAGGAATGAGGTCAAGCTGACCCCACCAGTCCCACTGCCTGCTGCTGACCACAGGCTGGTAGCATGCAATCATTCCGTCGGAGTCTGTTGTACAAGATACATCTTATATCGCTTATCCTCTTCGTCATGTTCTTATCCCTCGTGCTGGCCCAGAAGGTTTTTATCCGCCTGCTCGATAATCAGCCCAACCAAACTCTCCATTTATGGTGCTGCATGCTCCTTTGGACAACACCAACCAGATTTTCTCGCGGTTGATATCCACTATAATGTTTCTTCTCGCCTCATCGATCTCACATTATTTGAGGAGCGCCAGTGTGATGCCGTACCTCTCTATCTTCAGTTCCTTCCACCATTGATGGCGACCTACTCAAACTTGTACACCTGTCCAATGGCTTCAAAATTATTCCTGGTTCCAAGTTGCTGAAGGCAGGCAATGTCTTTTCGCGCTGAGGCACGAGTTGTCACCACCGTTTACAACAGCAACTCTGGCAAGACAGACCGAGTCTCTGGGCGCGTCCTGTGTGACGACATTCCGGTCATGGAGGTTCAGTCAGCGTCCTTCTTCCGCGTCGCTTCATGGACAACGAGAACACCTTTGAGACGATTGGTGAGTCTGATTACACTGTGGAGCTTATCACTGATGCTGATGTCGGCGTTCTGCTGTCGAAGGATTGGTTCGAGTGGGCCGACGAGAGTAAACTGCTGGCTGCAGGCACACGGCTCATTTTCTGTCTTCGCTCGCGAATCCTTCCCTTTATCGTGCACTCTACAAATGAGTCCTATTCGAACGTCTCCGGGGACTTCAACCCTATTCACATGGACCACTACTTTGTCACCTTTGCCTCCTTGCCTGGTACCATTATGCATGGCATGTTCGCCAGTGCCGCTACCAGACGGTATGTGAAGACATCCTCTCAGAAATCCTCATCCATCTCGACCATTTACACGTCCTCCGTTGCTCTGTCGTACGCTCCTTCTCTTCCTCAAAAGATACTGACCTCACATTCAGCTCTTCGTTCTGCAAGCAGCTCCCCGCCTCATCACCACATGCTCTACTTACTCATCACGACGCTCAACGTCGCATTCCCCGATCACGAATTTTCCGACGTCAAGCCTGCTCATTTCCACAAAGAACAAAGTGGTGTGAGCATCCTCAACGCACTCAGCACGACCTTGGTCGCCCCTCACTGTGCTGGCGTCCGTGCCGCGCGGACCTATTCATTATACCTGCCTACCTCCGTCGACTTCTTCTGCTCATCTCTACCAACGTCGTCGTCACCGGTCCAGCCACTTGCGAGCCCTTATGCACCTCTGCAGATTGTGTCTGGCACACACCCGACGCTCTATCGCACACTCTGCTTTCCAATACCGTATCGAACTTGCCTCTGATGGACTTGTGAACGAGCAACCAGGATGGCCCGCATCTACCACCGCCATGCGAATGGAGACCCTCCTCGAGCGACGCGCCGCCTGGCGAGCCCTGCGCTTAAACCGATGATCTTCGGTATCCCTCGCTGGGCACTGTTACGTGTACGAGCTTGTTGGTTGACTGTTTGCCAAAGCCCTCGAGGAATTCAGTGCGGCGTGAAAATCAAGGACTTTGCTTGCTAAGCGTGTTCCGGATTGCGTGTTTAAGTGAGTTTATGTTTCTGGTAAGTTAATTGTAAACTCATTTGTCTCCACAGCTACTATGTCAACTTAGTCGGAATGGTTCTCCCTGGAAATGATTTCACAGTCAAGATCAAACACACCACTGTGTGATGGCAACTTTTTGCTGGTGTTTCCAATGTGGAGAAAAGGTTCTTGAAGGACTGTGGAGGGGGTGCACCTGATCACTATCAATGCCTTTACGAGCCAAGGTTTGCAGGAGCAGGGAATGGGAATGGACTTGTATAGCTCTTTCCCGGCAGGCTGTGCGGTTTGGGCCTCTGCTGATGCCCCACTTGATCTCTATGGCAATAAGTAGATACTGTAGTTACATATTTAGAAACCCATCTTATAATAGCAGAACTGTGGGTATATACATACCTGTGGATTTACAATAAAACTGGCCAAGAAGGGTATGATGTGTATGTGTAGTTGTGTACCCTAAAGGGCATAGTGTATGTGAGTATGGGTGTGATGTTGAAGTTGTACCATGCCCATAAAGAACCCTAATACTAGTTCTATGATTATCTATGGAATCTACAACCTCTACAAGTCTATGGCACATAAGGCACTTTAGTAACTATAGGATCTATAGTCCTCTATGGAGTCTATCATCTCTACCAGTCTATGGCACAATGGCACTATAGTAACTATAGTGTCTATGGTTTGCTATGGCTTACTATAGCTCTACCACATTTTCCAGGATTTACTGATGGACTCTAAGCACGGAGCATTAGAGCGCAAGGAAATAGAGGGGTTGTGGGATGTAGAGTGGAGCGGAGACTTAGTGAGCTTGGAAGGGACTGGAGAGCGAACACTCCAAGAGGTTTATGGTCCTGAACAACTGAGTTACAAGGAGACCAAGTCTGGAGAGACTGGCCACCGTTCAGAGCACTATATATACAAGCTGGTACTACGAGTCAACAAGAGTCACGATGACGAGGGCACCGAGTCATCGAGAGCGCAGTATAGTAAGGAGTCAACACAACTAATTATGACTGGGGAATGTATAGTAACGACTCATGCGCGACGACTCACCAGTAGTCAGTGAGGAGGAGCGGCATGATCGTGGGAAGGGAAGCCAAAACAGGAAGGTAACCAAAAGGGGACGTGTTAGACTAAAACAACTGCTAACAATCTAGATAGTCCAGTAAGCACAGATAAGCAGGCCGGTCATACACATGGTGAGGAATAAAGACGAATCGTAACGTAAGCAGATAAAGAGAAGGTTGACAGGTGTGACAGTGGCGATGAGGGTGATAACGATGATGATGGGGCCAAGTTGGAGAGGAAAGGGCAGCAAAAGGAAAACAACATTGAGTTGAGAGGATGTCATGGTTATCAGGTGGCAAAGGTCCCTGGTTATGGAAACATGACTATTGACACACTGATCAACAAATTTTACATAGCAAATGAGCATTTCATCTGGTATCTCGAGGAATTCTTCCTGGCACATTTGATCCCCTTTCCAACTTCATATGATGCACCATTCAGCATTTTCAAACACCTATCTATCACATTACCCCAAATCCTGCAGGTATCAGATCTAGCAGATCACAAAGACACGATCAGGACAATCTTGCCTAAACCTCCACGAGACTGAAAGAAGGCCATACCAGCTCAGTCCAACACAGTCCTGGCATTTGAAAAACCAGATTTAATGGCCTTCTCAGATCCTTCAAATCCTCTCAAAGGTATGTCTTTATTGTTTCCTTATTGGCAATGTAATAGGCCGGCTGATTGTGATACTTTTATGCTTTTAAAAGGTTTCTCTGTCACTCAAGTTCACATCATCTTTCAGTTACCACCAGAATATGGTCAGTTCGACATCCTGTTAGCATACATTGAGTGGTACACACCACTACAAACATACATTCCGGTGCTTGGAATGTATCAGGTAACACACTCATTTCAAAATCGATACTGACGAGCATCTATCATTCCTGTAAACCAAATTGTCTGGAGTTGCCACCTCATTCCAAAGTTTGGTACTAGAATTGGCCATACATGGGATGCTGAAAATATCATAGATAGTGCAGACTACTTTTACCTGAATCCTGACCTTCGATTACAAGACTTTGTACTATTTAAACATAGATAATATTATTGGAAAATAGGTGTCTCTCTATATAACCCACAAACACAAACACTTTCTATATGTTCAAATAAATGTATGACATTTACATCAAAACATCACATTATGTTACGTTTCTTTCCCCTTTTTCCTCTAGTCCCGTAACGTCTGATGCAGTGGACGCACTGCCTTTCCTTTTTCTTGGTTATTCTATTCCCCATTCCTCCTTTCACTCTCATGATGTATTCGAAGCCATGGCCGAGCCATGACCGCGATGCTGACTGATGAACCATTGTACATGACCTAAGTTCCTAACTGATGCCCGAGCCCCAGACCCTATGTACCTGACCGAGGACCCTGACCAATCCTCGAGCCCTCAACCCTTACAGTACCTGACCGAGGTCCCCTGTCCAATGCCCGAGATCCCTGATGACTTGTACGATACCAGTAGATGGATGACCCATTTGTCTACTTTACTAATGGGCCATCCATCCTCTCGTCTCTAGTAGTTCACCCAGTATATAAACACCTGTACTTGTACCGCTAAGCCTTAAGCTTGGCTTTGTCTTGCCAATATTACCAGCGCACCAATCACTCAGAGGGAAACTCCAAAACTTGTTCACCACCACTCCGCGATCTTGTTGATCGCACTCTACCCCTCTGAACGGAACCGGACAGTGAAGCTTCTTTGAAGTAATGCCCGTTGCTCTCTATAGCAGAAGTCCAGAATCCCGAACGGTCCGAGTGAACCGTAACATAAGCCAAGCTTTACACCCTGGCGTCCATAACAGTCGAACTTAGTAACAAGTGGACGAGCGTCCTTAGACGCATCGAAGACAACCTTCTCCCTGAAATCAAAGGGGAAGTGTATTGGGAAAAAGAGGGATATCGCCTCAAAACCACAGATGTAACCGGCGAAGTAACCATACACGCAGTAGAGTTTATCAACAACACATGGTACTTCGTACATCAGACCAAGGAACTCGGTTGGTGCACTAAACAGTCCCAACAAATCAACATCGGAACTCTCGGAACTGGCTGGTGGCCTGAACAACACCCTAGAAACCCAAACTACAACCCAAACCCACCAGCGGCAGTCACTACCGCTCTGGTAAACCAATTACTCCTTCAAGGAGGAACTTCCGGAACTTCCCACAAGTGGGATTACAAACCCGATCAGACTACTGAACAACCCCAGACAACCACACCAAAGATGGAAGAATCCCAGGACAGTGGCAAAGGAGGATTCAAAGGGAAGGTCCCCGATGTATTCGACGGGGACAGGAAAGAGGCTCGGAGATTTATCAGTGAACTCGAGCTCTACTTCCGAATCAATAGAAAGAAAGAAGAAGTCAAAAACTTCTATTCCAGGACCCTTATCGCTATGTCCTTCATCAAAGGACTCAATGTAGTCAATTGGGTTAATGCCCAAATGGTTGAATTGGACAACAATTTGGCCAATGCCTGTCACAATGACGAACACGACCCGGACCTTTGGAACGATTTCGTCGAGACCTTTAACTGGTCGTTTGTTTCCTACACCAAAAAGGAAGATGCGTACATGAAAATCCACACGCTCAAAATGCAGAAAAATGAACTGGACAAGTACATCACGGAGCACGCCACTCTGGTAGCCGAGCTAGACTGGGGAGACTACAGCGAAATGGCTTGTCATACCTTCTGTTTAGGGCTCCCAAGCGCCATGGTCAAGAATATTCTCTTACAAGAAGGATTCCCCGACCGACTGTCCAAATGGGTTCAGTGCGCCCAAAAGTACCATATTCGATATACGATGGGAAAGGCGCTTGGCTACTACGGCCAAAACAAGGAACAGAACCAGGGCGCCAAGTGGAACGGGCCGAACACCTTCCATAAGAAAAAGAGGAACGACGATGAAATGGATGTCGATCGTGCGGAGGTCAGCTTCCCCAAAAAGCTCACCGATCAAGAACGCGAGGAACTTAGCAAGAAAGGGGCCTGCTTCCAGTGTAGGAAGCAGGAACACATGGCCCGAGAATGTCGAGTGAAGTTCCAGGAAACCGCGGTGAATGAAGCAATAACCCCTGAACCTTATAAAGGGAAACAAAAGGCGAAGCCCCCTCCTTCCAAAAAAGAGAAACCACCGTCATACGACTCTCTGGTCAAGCAAATTAACGCATGTTTCATTGAGGATCGTCAAAAGCTCCTCGAAACGTTCAGCCAGAACGGGAGCGATGACGAACAGGATTTTTAAAAGGCTCAATTAGCAGGGTCACTATGCGAGCCCAAAATGTATCTAGCAGTGGAAAAACAATATATGCCTCTTTTCCTCTCCAAACTGCTAAACAAACGACCCCAGAAAAAGCCCTCCTTGATAGTGGGGCTACTCATTGCTTCGTCGACGTCCGAACGGCCATACAACTTGGTCTTGGAACCAAGAAATTGAAACAGCCTAGGTCGGTCACCAATGTGGATGGAACCACAAACAAAGCAGGACTCATCTACAAATACGCGACGATGGAATTCACCCTTGACGGACTTGCTAAGTCGCTCCCTTTCTACGTTACCAATTTGGGAAAAGACTGGATAATACTAGGAGTTTCTTGGTTCCAAGCCTTCAACCCACAAATTAACTGGAAGGAAGGGAAACTCATAGGAGAGCCAAAGGTTCGAACGGCCAATGCGGCCCAAATAGAGGCAAACGCTATAACTACCGCCACCAAATGGGCGATAAAGGCCAAATTGGAAAAAGAACCAACCGAGAAAACAGTTCCGGAGCAATACCAGGACTATCAAGACGTATTTTCCGAAGAAAGAGCCCGACGATTCCCTCCTCGTCGAGAGGAAAATCATGAAATACAGTTCACCAAAGACGCCCCAAGCTCATTTACGGCTCACACTTACAAAATGGATAAGGAACAAACCACTTTCCTTCGCAAATGGATAGACGATGAGATCGCCAAAAACTCTATACGGGACTCAAAGTCCCCTTGGCCATCTCCTACGTTCCTTATTAAAAAGAAAAATGGCGATTATTGGGTTGTACAAGACTACCGCCGCTTGAACTCCTATACTGTACCAGACAAAACCCCCTTGCCATTGATCCCTGACCTGATCAACCAACTACATGGCAAGACGTTGTTCACCAAATTTGACATCCGAATGGGGTACAACAACATTCGCATAAAAGAAGGGGATCAACAGAAGGCGGCATTTATGACTCCACTCGGACAGTACGAGCCCCTTGTAATGAACTTCGGCCTACGCAACGCACCAGGAACTTTCATGAGGACGATGAATCGACTCTTCCGCAATATACAAAACAAGTACCCGGGAGAGGTACAAATCTACATGGATGATATTTTGGTTGCAACGGAAGACAATCTCTCTTATCATTGACAGGTCGTCCAGGAAGTCTTGCAAATCATGCGGGACGAATCATTCTTCTTAAAACTCACCAAGTGTGATTTCGAAAAACACAAAGTGGAATATCTCGGCCTTATACTAGACGGCGACACAATCCGTCCTGATCCGGTCAAAGTCGCCAGGTTAAAGGAATGGCCCCGACATCTCAAAACGGTCACTGAAGTTCGACGAACCCTCGGACTGCTCAACTATCACCGCGCCTTCATCCCAGGCTTCTCCCATATCATTAAACCGTTAACACGACTCCTGAAGAAAAATGAGCTTTTCCTATGGACCCCGGCTTGCACAAAGGCCCTTGATCGTATCATCAACATCCTTACTTCCGCCCCCGTCCTCACACACCTGGACCCAGATCGACCTTTCGAACTCGAAGTCAACGCCTCCAATTACGCCACGGGGGCTATCCTATTTCAACGAGACGACCGGGGGAAACCACGACCAATCGGGTTTACCTCCAAAACCTTCTCAAAGGAAGAGATGAATTACGATATCTATGACAAAGAGCTCACCGCACTCGACCATGGTCTCGACACCTGGCGCCATCTCCTTGTCGGCAATCACACCACGGTACATACCGACCATGCGAATCTCACTTACTATCGACAACCACAGAAACTCTCCCCTCGTGCAAAACGGGCTATCGCCCGCATCATGCAGTTTGACATTCTTATCAAACATAAACCCGGTATCCTCAACAAAGCAGACACTCTTTCACGTCACCCGGATTACCCACAGGGTACTTCTGAAGAAGAAATCGGGTTCCCCCCTTCACTGTTTATTGACGCACTCACCATTGACAAAGTCAAGCCATCTCTCTGCGACTTACAACTAGTCCACTCCGAAACCCTAGAACACTGGGCATCTTGTTATTCCCTGACTAAACAACAAGACCTTTGGGTTCGGGGGATGTGCCACGTCGTTCCGGAAGACAATGACTTTCGACAGGGGGTAATTTTCCTTTATCACGACTCAACCACCACCAGACACCCCGGAACCAAACGAACCACTGCCACCCTGGAACGAGACTATTGGTGGCCCACTCTAAAAACTGATGTAATAGAATTCGTTAGGGGATGCGCCACATGCCAATCGACTAAACCAAAGACTGGTTCTCCAAAAACGCCAATCTACCCCATTTCCCCCGAAAATTTTGAAACACCCTTTGCCACAATAGCCTGGGATTTTATCACTAAACTCCCCCTTAGCAAGGGCTACGATTCCATTTTAACCATCACAGACCACGATTGCTCTAAAGCCGCATTGTTCTTTCCTTGCCAAGAAACAATCACCGCGGAAGAAATAGCTCAGTTGTATGCCACCCACGTCTTTCCACACTACGGAATCCCCCAAAAGATCATCTCCGATTGAGACCCACGCTTCACTGGGCAGTTCTCTTGAAACCTTTGCGAACGACTAGGAATTAAAAGGAATCTTAGTACAGCCTATCATCCCCGAACGGACGGACAGTCCGAGCGAACAAACCAATGGCTGGAACAGTACCTACGAATCTTTACCAACGGAACTCAAACCGACTGGTCAGACTGGCTCCCTCTAGCTCAATATGTCCACAATTCATGGACCAACAAAACAACAAAGACCATTCCCTTCAAATTACTAATTGGGGGATTGCCAGCGGGACATCAACGATCAATGGGACCCAAACAAGTAACCAATGAACCAAGGGAAAAACGCCTGATGGAATTACGTCAACAAGCACACACAGCTGTGGTGCATGCACAGGAAATGTTGGCCAAAGCAAAAGGGAAAAGTTTTACCCCTTACTCCGAAAACGAGGAAGTATGGTTAGAGGGGACAAACCTAAAAACCTCGTTCCCCACCACTAAGTTAGCGCCTAGACATTATGAATCCTTCAAAATTTTCAAGAAGATATCCGATGTGGTCTACCAACTAGACCTTCCACCAAAATGGAAAATCCATAATGTCTTTCACGCATCTCTTCTCTCCCCCTACAAAGAGACAGAAATACACGGGAAAAACTACCAGGAACCCCTTCCGGAAATCATCAAAGGAGAACCGGAGTATGAGGTTGAGGAAGTCTTGGCCTCGAGCATCAGGAAAAAAAAACTAGGCTAAGTATCCTACATAGTGCTACATAGAATTGTAACCTGAGAGACAAGTCCCTGTTTAGTAACTATACCAATTTTACATAGTGCTGGTAGAAATGGTCGCTATTCCATAGAAACGATAGAAAATGATCAGATTATATATACCTCTGTAATATGTCATAGATGCCAACCTTTCTATATAAACTGGCTGTAGGATTGCTGTAACTGCTCATAGGTTTCTAGGAATTTTGATATAAATCATAGAATCCCATTAGAACTTGCACAGGTGGCATACATATTGTTGCAAATTAAAAAAATAATTTTATTTGGTTTCTAGGGACTCAAGTACAGGGAGATATACATAATGCAGGACCTACAATGCAGTGTGCCAGTGATGTAGTGATGCCCATGAACCCATCTTGATGGCACACCGCATGCACGGCCATCACCCCTTTGTGCTGTGTTGACTCCGCCCTGTTCCTCGGTCATCTCAACGTCTGGGGCACCATCCTGCCCTTCAGACAGGGCAAGCGCTTCATCGCTTCGCCTGTGGTAGAGTTGCTGCTGCTGCTGCAGGCGCTGCTGTCGGTCTGGAGGGCTGTTGCATGGCCACCGAAGTAGCTGCTGGTGCAGCAGTTGCACGCCGTGTGTCGGTGGTGATGGGAGTGGGCAAGTGGTGGTGATGGGAGTGGACGAGTGGTGGTGGTGGGAGCCAAGTGCCATGTGGTGTGAGTGGCGGTATGGAGGCGGCAGTGGAGCTGTTACGCTCCATTTCATGTCTAAGTGTCTAGCGCCCGCGTACCTTAGTTATTACCCGATTCGTACCATATGTGTATTACCGGACCGCTTACTACTGGACTTCCTAAAGTGATCGATCACTTAATGATTGCATCACTATTGATCGCTATTCTTTGCTAGCACGCGATGATTGCTCATTCAGGCAAGTAGCTTTCCCGTACGCCATACTTGCATCACTATCGCATCATCACTGCACATTATGCACTCACGCGTCACACAATTCTTGTGTGCGCATTGCTCTAGTCTTTGCTATTGATTAGTCTATAGATCGCACCATTGTAGACTCATTCTCCCGCTAGAATGAGTCATTCCCTGTGTATATAAACCCAGTAGTTGCAGCGAGACAAGCCAGACTTGGTCTCGTATGAGAATATACTTAGCTGCTTAACGCGCTGCCAATTCTCATTGTAGAATCAGGACTATAAACACATCTGCTGCTGCTTAACACGCTCAGACCCCTAGAGTCTACTCCTAGCCCTTCGCGCTCTTAGATAAGAGTCTGCTATACGATCTAGCTTCGGACTAAGCTAGCTACTTAGGTCGTTACACTAAGGTATCTGTGTACGTCGATCTAATCTCTATACTCTAGATCCAAGCCGCACAGTAGTCACCCTTGTGATAAGCTGCTGTGTGCATTACGAAGAGTCCGTTCGTAACAGGAGCAGGAGAGCGAGAAGTAGTGTAAGTACATGATGGCGTCGATGAAGATGAGAGTGAACACATACCGAGTAGTACTGTGAGATGTGGAGGCAGAGCATGCACGCGGGAAGTAGGTACTTCCGTTGTGCGTTGCCACGCCCACATGGCTGTGCGCCGCAAGTGTGCAATACCTGGACAGGTGTACTAGTGAGAAAGCAATAGGGAAAAAAGAAAAAAGAACTTACCTTGTTGTGTAGGCGCGTCAGCATGAAGTTATTGAAGTCGTTCATGCAGTAGACACTAGATAGACTTGACAATTCTGGTCACCAAACATAAGACAACGTCAAAGGAAAAAAAAACTCACAAGGGAAAACGTGTGATGCGTCACTGCTCCTATGACGATGACCGCGAAAATGAAAGTGGAGGAGAGTGCTCACCATGGAAAACATGGGAAGTCGCACGTCCAACTGACTGGGGTGTGGACGGGTAGTTGCGATAGATGAGGCCGACGTGCGGGTCCCTGCAGCTGCAAGCGCGTGTGCCAGAGCCTAGTGTGAGCCTCAGGAAGTAGGTGTGCCAGTGTTGGCCACGTGGCACCGTGGCCTGGATGGTGACTTGTAGAGCAAAGAGCATTGGAAGAGTCGGTGCGTGGCAGTGGTGGAGGTAGCGGCGGAGGTCAGGGAGACAGTGAGAAGATAAAAAAAGACCCACATGGGTCATGCACCCAGTAATATTCCATACTGGAGAAGATGAGGATGAGGAGAGGGTTACACAAGAAGTTCTTGAAATTCGTGTGTTGCGTGGTAAAGAAGACAAGCGTGCCAGTGACTTGAAAAAAAAAAACGAACCATAATATGTCATGTGACTGGTGCGACTTCGAATTCGAACAAGGCCGCGCGTTTGCCGGCTGAAACTCTCGCGCTGCACCACCCGTGCCCCCATGAATTCCATTTGTTTTTCCCCTCTTGTGTGCCACTTTCTTACAACATTTCCCTGGTGAATTGTTAAAGCATTAATCATGCTATCTTTCTGAGGTACTAAAGTAGGTTTACCACTATTGTTATCTCTTATTTGTTGCTCTGTATTATCTGTAGTATTTATAAATACATGATAATTACATAGATACACAATTTTTCATTGGGTTAAGTAATTGCATCAGTTCTACTGGGTTTATGTAAATGCATCAGTTTCTACCAGGTTTGAGTAAGCATGTTAGTTTCTACTTGGCTCTACATAGCCTCTAGAGACAACAGAGACACACAATATTTATATAAAATGTGACATTCTACCATTGAATTTTTTTTTCCTGATGAGGCGCATCGGCAAAAAGCAAACTCTACAGTATAAAATCCGCTGGAAAGGCTACTCCCCAGCTCACGACTCATGGGAACCAGCCAGCCAAGTACACGCACCAGAGCGGATCAAAGACTACCAAATGAAGACGTTGGGAAGGAGAATCAAATCTTCCCTAGAGAACCCCCAAATCATGAATTGCCAATCGGCCTTGGCAACCCCCAAAAAGAAGACTGACCAATCAACGCCACCGCTCCACAGACCGATACCCCTGGCCGAGGTCGCATGTTTAAACCACGACCTAGAAATAGACAAGGATTCCAAATCTGGAAACTATACCCGGGATGGACGAACGGACAATATGGGGGGTATCTCTACAGACAATAAAGATAAAAGGAGGATGAAAAATACCAGAATGACCATCAACTCCTCCCACATGTCTTCCACCCCCATCGAACTATCCCCTTCCCCTCCTCAAAAACCGGAAGTATGGGACGCCCCTGCAGGGGTGGCCTTTAATACACGAGCGGATCTACTCCGCCATCAAGAGCACCTGAGAAGAGTGATGGGGACCACACACCTCGTCATCCAAGCCCCCATTCTAAATGAATAGGAAATGTCAGCAGAAGGGCCCCCCCTTCTGGCCACGGCCCAAGGACAACATCTTCTGCATGAAATTTTGCAAAACACACCCGACAAGACAAACCCCCAGCAGGCATTCGAAGACATCGTCCAAGGGGTCAATAATGAAGAGCAAAACTTTCCCCCAACCCCGCCGTCACCTGCTACAATCATAGATCTACATCCGGGATACCCGTACGCTGAGCGACGTGTGACAGACACTGATTTACCCCCCCTAGACACTCAGCGCCCGTTTGTCGCGGCCCAGACCAACCCCCTTTCCGGGGACCCATGACTGCTGACTAAAGACAACATCGAAGGGGCAACGTACGATGAGGGCCCGCTTACAGCCCAACCAGTGACCAATCTTACCGGGGACGCCGACATCGAAGCCGACGTCAGTGAGTACCCCTTCAACGAAGACGCTTACCTGGACGTGCAGTTTCTCGCCGCCCTTGGCGCCGAGGCGGACCGAGGATTGGCGGCTGACTGCTTTTGCCTCGCCCAACTCGATGGGGAACAATGATGCGTCCAACAGTGGGAAGCACAAGTCACTTCCCAAGAAAAGGCGGTCCTGGTCGAGCGACAAGGGGTCGAGCAGACCAAGTCCAGACTTGTTGCCCACAAAAAAGAAATTTCGGACCGCCTCCAGAATGCCAAAGCCGCTTCCCAGCTCCAGCCCCACCTACCCGATCGGCCCTGCGCCCCCGGCATGTACTTCCCGTCCCTGACTCGACCTTATATCCACCCAAACCAACGAGAACGATGTCAAGCCCGCAGTTGTTGGTACTGCGGGATTCGACCGGGCTTGCATGGCCATCGGGACTGCGACTGCGACACTCCTCACCAGCGCTGCAACAACCTACGGACAGGACGCTGCGTGGTCCCGGACTATCACACGGGGTATTATTCATACCTCTTGCCCGCCTCTTCATGCAATTACGCCGGGGATCACAAAAACACGATCCCACGAGGGGAACCTCCTTTCCCTTTGTTATGGGCTGATCCAACACCTCCCGATGAGGATATATCCATCCCCTTTTTAGGACCTCAATACGACCATATATGTCCTTTCGCTCTTCTCATTCCCTTCCTGTCCACCCTCAAACTTGGAACTGCT
>QLOU01006069.1:0-11856 GCA_003313715.1 Russula abietina | reverse complement strand
ACACACAGCTTCCCGTGTTTTTCATGGTGAGCTCTTTATTTCTTCCACATTGTTTTTGTGCTCATCGTCATAGGAGTGGTGATGCGTCTCACTCTCACCAAGCCCGGATTGAACAGCACCAAGGGGCGTCCTATCACGGGCGTCCTCCCATTGTCCTCGCTTGGAGTTCCGTCCGGTTCAAGCTTTGCTCCTCGACCATCCCTCAGCATGGTGTCGATCGATCTAGGACCTTGCCCTCAGCATGGACCCAAACATCATGGGCGCCCTCTTGGATAGTCCCGGGGGCGACTACAGCATTCGACTCCAGAACAATAGGTACGTCTCCTCTGTAACTGTCAGTGGCCACACGGCCCCTTCACTCTTCCATACTACCATGCACGGAGCCAACTCAGCCAAGTCCCACGCTACAAGTCGCCACACCACTGCCAGCCAGTTCTATGAGTTCTATGTCCACCATTCCATCTCCGCATCTCACTAAAGTCTCTTTTTCAGAATCAAATACCACTCCCCGCCCTCATCCACTCGTTCACGAATGCCACGGCCATGATCTACTTCGTGTCCCAAACGATGAGGAGCACCATGTTCCGCCCCACACAGTGACGAGCACTACGCTCCACCCCACACTGGACTTGAATCATGCGTTTTTCGTTCCCTTTCCTTTTCCTCGCGTTCCCTCATGTTCATGCCTGCATAAATGTGACAGGCACACCCATACTCGTCCACCCGTTTCATAAGTCCCCCACCCTGGTCTGTCCAGGCCACGCGGCCCATGCGTCACCCACGGATGCTCTCCAATCTGAGGTATGGATGAGTCCTTATCTCTCACATGCCATCCATGACACTTTCCTCTTACAGTTCTCTACTTAAGTTACCGCAAAAATTTGAGTGAGGGTCACGCTGTACGTGCTGCCTCAGCCTGTTCACGCGTCGTCTCGACGCTCTCCTATTGATGCGCCTCAACGCCCCGAGCCCCGAGCTCTGATCCGCCGCCCCGTCACCCCCACGTAAGGTCAGGTGGGGTCGCGTGAGGGTCAGGTGCACGTCGAGAGCGCAGGGGGCAGGGTCGCACGTGCCTCATGACAATGCGCACAAATGGGACCACCTCAACTGTCGCAGCTGTGGGCCGCTCTCACAAATCATCATACTCCTTCATCGCTTACGGACCCTCTGCCAATTGTTACCACAGAAGACAGGCGATCACTCGGATTCACTCCATCTCGACATCCAGGTCCACGTCCCTTCTTTTCTCCTCTGGTTTAGCCCATTGTGCTTGAATCTTGAATTGTACGTGTTTCTCTTTTCGTTTCGTTTTTCCATCACATTCCCTCACATTCAACGACTGTTTCATCCATCGATCCTTGCTTTTCCACCCGCACGCCTGCACGCGCCTCAACACCCCGAGCCTCGAGCCTGATCCTCATGACAATGCGCACAAACGGGACAAGTAGAAGTCGCTCGCATGGGTATTGAGCGTGGTCTGGATGTGACAGGGCAGAGCACCCACCCCTTCCAACGCGTGCACGATTCTCCTTGAATTCATAGTAGTAACACATCATTAAATGAGTATATTATATGTAGTAGTAATAGTACATGTAATATAGTGGGCCAACCCGCCATCAATTTGGTGCGGGAACCCTCCAAAGGTGTGCCAATCCCGTGAGAAAAACCCATACCCTGCGAGCAGGAAACCTGCACCCTTGGCGCGGGGCACGGGTAGCGCCGGTGGCGGGAACAGGTTGCTAAAAAAAACCCCAGGGCGGCCCGTGATTATCCCTAGTACATATACATCATGAGTATCTGAAATGAGTAATCACAGGAGAAATGAATTGAGTTTGAGAATGTGGGAGCCATTACGACATAAAAAGTGACGTGCATTACTTTTGTCAACAAGCACTAAGTGGACAATTTTTCTTTTTTCACTGCACACACCATCGCACCATCCACTGTCGCTCACAGAAAACCTTCTTTCTATCATGGTCTACACATCTCCAACAAAAGTATCCCGAATTGTTGACTGCTGAAGGCAGGGCCAAAGCCATGGTGAAATTGCCAATTCTATAGGCATTCACTGCACAACTGTCTCCCGAATCCTTAAACGGTTCAACCAAAGTGGCGACAATTATCATGTAAACCCTAAAACAGGTTGCCCTTGCAAGATGGAGGTACGAGAGTGCCGGATTGCCGCCCGAATGCTGTCATGAGTGGAGGCAGCAAATGCAGCTGAAGTCCAAAAGAAGGCATTCCCTCAAGTGTCTGCTTGCACGATTCGCCAGCGTCTCAAGGAACAAGGGCTATTATGCCGTGTTCAGAAATCAAAGCCCTTCATTTCTTCAGCCAATACAGAGAAGAGGAGGCTGTGGGCAATGCAGCATGCAGCATGGACTGTCGAGGATTGGGAGAGGGTCGCATTTTCAGATGAGTCAAAATTCATGCTTTTCAAGTCCGATGGCTGCCAATACTGCTGGATAAAGCCTGGGCAGGCTCTAGATCCACGTTTCACCAAAAAGAACATCAAGCATGGTGCTGGAAATTTGATGGTATGGGGATGCGTTACTGCAAAGGGCATGGGGAGACTTCACCAGATTGATGGGATCATGTGTGGGCTGGACTATGTCAAAATCCTCAATGACCACTTCCTTGGGTCTCTGAAGGATCTCAAGTTGAGGCGAACTGGGAAATCCGGTATCATATTTCAGCAGGACAATGACCCAAAACATCGGTCCAAGGTTGCCGAGAAGTGGTTTCAAGCCAAAAAAGGTCAAGTGTTTGCTGTGGGCACCATCAAGTCCCAATATGAATATTATTGAGCATGTCTGGGACCAGTTGGATGCTCTTGTTTGTGCCTGCAACCCATTGCCATGCAACAAGGAGGAGTTATGGGTCGCTCTTCAGGAGGAATGGTATAATTTCCTGATGGCAGCATTGAGCAAGCTTTATGAAAGCATGCCCCGTCGTGTTGCTGCATTATTGAAGGCTCGGGGTGGTCATACCAAGTACTGACTTCAGTTTTCGTGATAACTTTCTTTTTCATCTCATACAAGCCTCACTTTCCCCTACCTAGTAATGGACAAAAGAATTGCACGTCGCCTCATTTCTCCCTTTCTTTCCCATGTCAACACTTGATTCCATTTCACTCTTGTTCATATAGTATCAGATTAAGGACATCGTTAGCTACAATTTGAGCCATAAACCATGTTTTGAGCCTCAAAATTGTGTGTGCAACGCGTTGTTGAATGCTGACTAAGCTGACTGTGCGATACTTTTGTCCGCCACTGTACGTATAGTCACTATACATATATCCCACCTACTCAAACTACAGTAGTCTGTGCGCACATGCAGAACGTATCTCTGTGCTGTTGTGTTCAAAGTGTAGGTTTACTTTCTCATCATTTAGCAAGCTCGCCGTCTTTTCGTCTACGTATTCGTCCCCGGGTAATCGTAGGCTCATAATGCCCGCAGTTCACGTTCTTGTGCAAGCATCGCCGGAGCCTCAGGGAAGCGTGGCGTAATCTCGGCCTCAAATGGGACTGGTCGTCTACAGAAGTATTCACGTTAGCATCCAAATAGAGATATTTGATAGACCGCGCTAACATGACCAGCCCAACATCCACCCAGCCGTCCACGTTCAAGGGGAGAAACCGGCCTGAAGCGTCCTTTTTACGCTCGATCTTCGTCGCCCATAACAAGATCGCGATGTTGATGAAAAGCGAGTTGTCCGCCATGACGCGACCGACGCAGACTCTGCTCCCAAAACCGTATGTAAAGTGCCCGTCCTTCTTGAGGTCGGTTAAGCGAGGCGCAATATCCCCACTTGCATCGAGATATCGTGCGGGTTCGAAATCGTCCGTGTTCTCACCAAATATCTCTGGATCGCGATTCATATGCCACGCATTCGCGAGACAAATCGTCCCTTTCGGGATGAACATTTCAGCGTACCAGTCGTCCTCTGTGGCTCGGTGTGGCGTGATAATCGGAGCAATTGGCCTCCAGCGTAAAAGTTCCTTGACCATAGCACGGATATAAGGTAGGTGTGGATAATCCGCGAAGGTCGGCAGACGCGTGCGGCCTACGACCGCATCGAGTTCGGCTTGTGCGCGAGCCTGTGTTTCTGGGTATGCAAGCATCGCGAGCGTCCAAAATCCCATCGTTGTTGAAATGGTATCTGAACCGCCGCCACTACGGAGCGGAACGACTGGAAGTAAGTCGGTTGGTCTTATGAACATATTACAGGACTTACTACAAGGTTCCTGCAAGCCACGAACGTTCTTTCAGCGACAACTTATTTCTCTCGGCCTCACGAATCAACGTTGCTGCCATACTTTGACGATCATCCCCCTTTGCCTGTGCCGAAAGTTGTATGTGAAAGGCTGCAAGATTAAAAGGCAAGGTAATACATACAATGTTTGCCTCGACGGTATGAAAATGGCCTTCGAGCATCGCAGAATTTTCCTTGTGAAAGGCCTCAGCATCTCGCTTCCATTTCGCCATTCTTTTAAAAAAATTGATCTTTATTTCGAGTCAATACTTTGCGATGCACTGAGAACACTCACCCACTAGGGAGATATCGCAACCAGGGGAAAAATTCAACCAAGTAAGCACCCATATTCACAGCTTTAAAAAGACTCGAGGTGAAATTGTTGATGACGCGGACAATATGATCTTGGTCGGAGGCAAGTGACGGGTAGCCATAAACGACAGACAGAGATACCGATGCCGCACTTCGACGGAAATTTCGGTCCAATTGCGCGGGCTCAGCAAGTAAATCACAAGCCTGGATTACAGCTTCTTTAATTTGCGTCTCGTAGAACCCTTTCACGGAGCTTGTACTGAGTTGCTCATTGGCAACCTTGCGCATCCGACGGAAACTGAGGTTTCAATTTCTAAACTGGCGACATACCGAGTCAGAACGATAATGGGCTTACGTATCACCGTACCGGGAAAATGCAAAGAGAAGACCACCGCTCATAATATCAGACGCAACGATGTTACGTGGTCGATCTGAATATATCGCCGCCCGTCGATCAAGCAGTGCTACGCCAATTTTTGGAGAATTTATAATAACAACAGGTTGGCCAGCTGCGTTGAGGTAGATGAGGTCACCTAGTAGTAAAGAACTGGCTCAGATATGGGCATAAAAGACGATGAACAACAAACTGGCCGTATTTCTTTTGCCATTCTGAGAATTTGATCCATTGTCCCCCCCTCATCATCTCGTGGAGATTCCCTATGATTGGGTAACCACGAGGCCCGGGAGGTAGCTTTCGATATGGACTTGTGAGGTAGCGAGCTGCATAAAGCAAGATAAACCCGAGGACGGCACCAATCGTGAAAATGTCCCGATCTTGCACCCTTAACCCTGACCAAAGCTGGAGTAGTGAATATTTGATATCCTCGAGCAAGCCGAGGAGGGAGGTAGATAGAGAGGACATTATTTTCAGTCTAGGACTGACTGTATAAGTCCACGAGCTAATGTTCCTTGGACCGAGGGTGTATGGAAGTAATAAAGGACGTATGATTGAACGATGAACGCGTATTTATGCTTTCGGAGGCTTTCATCATCTTCGAAGAAGCAAAGAATATAGGCTCCAGACCGGCCTACTACAGTAAGTTATCCGCGGCCAAACTTCACCGGACATAAATGTCTCACGTGATAGACGCGTGACTTGTATTAGTGGAGACGCTTGAGTAGAGCAGAAGTGGAGCTCCGATACAGCACAATTTGCTGTCGCGTGCCTACTTTGAAGAAATCGAAGCAAATTTGAGCATCTGATCTGACTCTGGCAGCGCCTGGTCAAGTCCCCCCTGACGTCCAATACCGCTCTACCGTATTCAAATAACATGGTAAACTTAACCAACAGTGCCAACCTTTTTACCCCATGTATTCCCAGGATAACCTCATGATCCTCGAAGTTCACGCTCTTGTGCAAGCATCGCAGGGGCCTCTGGGAACCGTGGAGTGACCTCGACCTCAAACGGGACCGGTCGTCTACAGAAACGCTCATGTTAGCATCCACAAGGAAAGATGTGATAAAGCCTGCTAACATTACCAGCCCAACATCCACCCAGCCATTCACGTCCAAGGGAGCCAAGCGCCCCGACGCATCTTTCTTACGCTTGAAGTTCATTGCCCATAGCAGGATCGCAATGTTGATGAAAAGCGTGTTGTCTGCCATGTGACGACCGACGCAAATTCTGGCGCCAAACCCGTATGAAAAGTGCCCGTCCTTCTTAAGCTCTGATATACCAGGTGCCATTTCTCCATTGGCATCGAGATATCGCGCCGGATCGAAATCCTCCGTGTTTTCACCGAAGATCTCTGGATCGCGGTTCATGTGCCACCCATTTGCAATACAAATCGTGCCTTTGGGTAAGAACATCCCTTCGTACCAGTCATCCTCCGTGCTTCGATGTGGCGTATTCAAGGGAACGATTGGTCTCCAGCGTAAAAGTTCTTTGACCATGGCACGAATGTAGGGTAGGTGTGGACAGTCCGCGAAGGTCGGCAGACGCGTGCGGCCTACGACTGCATCAAGTTCGGCTTGAGCACGAGCCTGTGTTTCTGGGTACGCAAGCATTGCGAGCACCCAAAAAGCCATCATAGCTGAGGTGGTATCTGCGCCACCGACACTATGGAGCAAGACAAGTAGAATCAATCAATTGGCAGAAGGGAACGTACAACAGCACTTACTACAAGGTCGCTGCTAGCCACGAACGTTCTCTCGAAGACAACTTATTTCTCTCAACCTCACGAATCAATGTTGCTGCCACACTTTGATGGTCATCCCCCTTTGCCTATAGAAAAATTTCTACTGTGAAGCCGCAAAACGAAATTGAGACACATTCCTACCACGTTTGCCTCGACAGGATGAAAAAGGCCTTCGAACATCTCAGAATCATGCCTGTACCAGGCCTCGGCGTCTCGCTTCCATTTCGCCAGGCTTTATAAACCGTTTTTTTAAATAAAGTCAATCTATTTAATATAGCGACATCACTCACCTGCTAGGGATATGTCGCAACCAGGGGAAAAATTCAACCAAGTGAGAACCCATTGAAACAGCCTTAAAAAGACGCTCCGCGAACTCGTTAACGACCACGACGGCATGATCTTGTTCAGACGTAAGTGTCGGGTGGCCATAAACGGCAGACAGAGATGCCGATGCTGCAGTACGACGAAAATGACGATCCCATCGCACAGGCTCATCGAGCAGGTCACAAGCCTGCAGGATAGCTTCTTTCATTTGCGTCTCGTAAAACCCTTTCACTGAGCTTGCACTAAGCTTTTCATTGGCAGCTTTGCGCATCCGACGATAACTAGAGATTGTTATTTCTTTTCATTCAAGGTGGCACATCAAGTCAGGATGGAGAAGAGCTTACGTATCACCATACCGGGAGAATGCGAAGAGGAGGGCGCCACACATGATGTCGGACACAACGATGTTACGTGGTCGATCTGAATATATCGCCGCACGTCGATCAAGAAGTGCTACGCCAGCTTTAGGAGAGTTGATAATAACTATCGGTTGGCCAGCCGCGTTGAGGTAGGTGAGATCACCTGGTAGACTGGCTCAGATACTATGAATAAAAAGACGATAGGTAACGAACTTACCGTATTTCTTGTGCCATTCTGAGAACTTATGCCATTGTCCGGCACCCCTCATCTCGAGGAGATTCCCTATGATTGGGTAACCACGGGGGCCTGGAGGGAGTTTTCGATATGGACTTGTGAGGTAACGAGATGTATAAAGCACGATAATCCCAAGAGTTGCGCCGATAGGGAAGGTTTTTCGATCTTGTACCCATATCCAAAGTTGGAGTAATGAATGCTTGGGATCCGCAAGCAGGCTGAGGAGGGAGGTAGATAGAGAGGACATAATTATTCGGTCTATGATAGACCGTAGAAGTCGACGAGCTGAGGTCTTTGAGCAAGCAAAGGGCGTAATAGGACCAGCGAAGGACCTATGAAACCAATAACGGGGGCATTTAGTATGCCAGTGCCTTCAACTCAACGTAAAGAGAGACGGGAGATCATTTACCCTCAGTGAGGCTGAGATAGAAGAATGTTCCAATTAAGGATTAAAAGGTCCGGTGAGGATTTCCGCGGGATAAAAGCCCCGCTGTGCGCAGTAGGGACCATTACAGTTGTCGTTACGCCATCTGATGAAGGAAGTCAGTTCGGCACAGAAAATAATTGAAGTTGCCAGCGCCAGCGTGCCTAAAATGTGTTTCCACCCGCGTTTTCACTCCCCTCCCTTGCGATCATCGTAGTATACGCAACTAATTGAGCAAAATCACCTAATTGGAAGGAAGCCATTTAGTATTGGTCTTGCATGCCAGGTGGCTGTATCAGCAACGACGACGCCAGACGCCGGCATTGAGCGGGTGTAATTGGGTCACGTGGGTCACACGTTCATTTTTCCCGACGCGCCGCTGCCTCAGGCTTCAGGCACCACTGTCGTTATCCTTGGTTTGACGCTTGAGCGACTCTTTAGCTTTGGCAAGGAGGGGCACCAGCGCCGACTTTCTGGATGACCGGTCATGAATAGGATTGGGAGTGGAAACCGAAAAAGGGATAAGAAGTGATTTCAAAACGCGAATTGAAGACCGTGACGCGCTTTCACTGCGTTCAAGTAACTTCAACCACTGTAGACTCAGTGGGGACGACTAGATCAACATCCGTTGATCCGTATGATCACGAAATTCGAGATGAATCAACCAAGGGTTCTATCAAAGCCGAACCGCCGAAGCAGGGCAGTAGAGCGTTTCCATCTTTGGATTTGGAGCAAAAAATGCTCAACGCAAGCCTGCATCTGACACGCTCGACACCCCACTTTTCTCGCATTACGCGACGATGGCCTTGCTTGTCAATGTCATACTTTCTCTTACACTGACAGTAAACATCCAATGATTCCAATCTCTTTCCCCAATGTCTGCATCCCAAGATAACTTCACGCTCATAACCCCCGTGGCTCACGTTCCTGTGCAAGCATCACAGGAGCGTCCAGGAACCGTGGAGTGAACTTGACTTCGAACGGGACCGGACGTCTGCAGAGACGTCGTGTTAGCATCCGCGTGATTATATGTGATAAAGCTTGCTAACATGACCAGCCCGACATTCACCCAGCCATCCACATCCAAGGGAAGAAACCGGCCTGATGCGTCTTTCTCACGCTCGATCTTCATTGCCCATAACAAAGTCGCAATGTTGATGAAAAGCGCGTTGTCTGCCATGAGGCGACCGACGCAGATTCTGTTCCCAAAACCGTATGAAAAGTGCCCTTCCTTCTTAAGGTCAAAAATACCGGGGGCCATACCCCCACTTGCATCGAAATACCGCGCCGGGTCGAAATCTTCCGTTTTCTTACCGAATATTTCTGGATCACGGTTCATGTGCCACGCATTCGGGAGACAAGTAGAGCCTTTGGGGATGAACATCCCTTCGTACCAGTCGTCCTCGGTGGTTCGATGTGGCGTGATTATCGGAGCAATTGGTCTCCAGCGTAAAAGTTCTTTGACCATGGCACGAATGTAGGGTAGGTGTGGATAGTCTGCGAAGGTAGGCAATCGCGTGCGGCCAATGACCGCATCAAGTTCTGCATGTGCACGGGCCTGTGTCTCTGGGTACGCAAGCATTGCAAGCGCCCACCATTTCATCATTACCGATGAGGTATCCGCCCCACCGACACTGCGCAGCGGAATGAGCAAAGATTAAGCCAGCTGTCTGATAATCACGCAACAGGACTTACTATAATGTCCCTGCAAGCCACGAACGTTCTTTCGACGACAGCTTGTTTCTCTCAACCTCACGGATCCATGTCGCTACCACGCTCTGATGGTCATCCCCCTTTGCCTATACCAAAAGAACAGTACGTGTGAAGTCCCAAGAATACGGAGTTAGATAATTCATACAACGTTTGTCTTGACTGTATGAATGAGGTCTTCAAGCATTGCAGAGTCTTTCCTGTACGAAGCCTCGGCGTCTCGCTTCCATTTCGCCAGGCTTTCTTTTGATTTTAGAGACAACATTATGATGTAGTGATTAGCACCCACCTGCTGGGGAAGTATTGCAACCAGGGAAAGAATTCGACCAAGTTAGCGCCCAGGCCAGCAGCGTTAAAAAGAACCTCAGAGAGATTGTTGATGACCCGGACAACATGATCCTGTTCAGACGTAAGTGTTGGGTGGCCATAAACGATAGACAGAGTCGCCGATGCCGCAGTTCGACGAAAATGTCGATCCCATCGCGCAGGCTTATCAAGCAAGTCACAAGCTTGGATAATTGCCTCTTTCATTTGCGTCTCGTAATATCCTTTCACTGAGCTTGTACTGAACCTCTCACTAGCGGCCTTGCGCAACCGACGGTAACTAAAATTTCTAAGCGGTGCAGTACATAGATTCAGAATAAAGAAGGGCTCACGTTTCACCATATGGGGAGAATGCAAAGAAAAGACCACCGGTCATGATGGACGCAACAATGTTACGTGGTCGATCTGAATATATTGCCGCACGTCGATCGAGAAGTGCTACGCCAACTTTTGGAGAATTTATAATAACTATCGGTTGGCCAGCTACGTTGAGGTAGATGAGATCGCCTGGTAGGGAAAGTTTTAGATACGGGAGGAAAGATGATCGGTAACAGACTGACCGTATTTCTTTTGCCATTCTGAGAACTTGAGCCATTGTCCGTCCCTCATCTCGAGGAGATTCCCTATGATTGGGTAGCCTCGAGGGCCTGGAGGTAGCTTTCGATATGGACTTGCAAAATAGCGAGCTGTATAAAGTACGATAATGCCGAGAATGGCACCAATCGTAAAATTTCCCCAATCTTGCACCCATATCCAGAGTTGTAGTAGTGAATACTTTCGACCCTCAACCAGGCAGAGGAAGGAGGTAGATTGAGAGGACATGACTGACTTCCGGTCTTTGATCCTTGATTGACTATAAAGACGGAGGTGGTGAGGGACTTTGAACTGCTAGTAGCAAGGACGTATGGATCTAGGACGGTGCGTATTGACCCAGCAATGTGTGTTTAGAACAAGCGAAAGGTCTATGGCCAGCTAAGGGGTTTTTATATTTCTAATGGCCCCTGCCGTAGAGATAGTCAAGGTTTCAGTTGCACTAGAAAGGAGGATGCTCCACTGCAAGGAAAAAATTGCAAGATTGGAGAGGGGTCCCCTGTACGTGGTGGACATCATGTGTTGTCTTGTTAAGAAGCCGTCTGATGATGAAGGAAGTCGCAAGTAGCCCGAAAAGGTGTCACGTGGAAAAAAATAACATGAACATGGTGAGGAGGTGAAGTGGCGCCTGAGAATTTTGGCCAGTGCCAGACCGACGTCACTCACACCTCTCTTTCTCATCCCAGGAATCACAGCCATTTCATCACATGTCGCCTAATTGGTACGCGCCATTCGGAAGGTGCCCGCCCAGCATCACATCGATCGCAATGTGCCACGTATGAGGCATGTGCACAAAGTTGGCGCCCAGTAGTAAGCCCTGATATCGACGCATGCATCATGCGTAAGTTATGCGGTACACGTCCCTGCACACCGGAGCTCCCATATCTTATTCTAGGACCCAGAATAACCCCTCAGCTGGTGAACAATGTGGTTCATTTCGCCGCTAAAACGACGCTGATGTTCGAGTCAACTAGGTCGGGTGATGCCCACTGGGCCTTGGCACAAGGCCACCGGGAAACCAACGCATGTGGCTTTCCTTTAGTTTAGGGATGGCTTCTTGAGACCGGATGGTTCTCCCTGACACGACCAAATATCATTCAAATTATGGCTATAAGAATCATATATGTACAACCTTGTCAAAATCCTTCAAGGCTTGTGCTACTCCTTGACGCCCTCGCGCTGT
>QLOU01006049.1:0-11877 GCA_003313715.1 Russula abietina | reverse complement strand
TTGAGGGGGAACTCACCATCTATGGTAAGTATATGCTTGTCCTTGAGCACTTGCGCTATCTCTTGCTCGCTCGCCTGAAGCTCTACCTGAGCATCTTCAAGAGTAAACCGTTTCCGCTTCGCCTTGGAAAATATTCCCTTTAAGTTTAGCCAATGTGGGTTTAAGATCTGTTCCCATGCTTACCGCGCGGAAACTCTCATCCACCTCTTCCTCATCCTCGTGCCCCTCCTCCCACTCATGCTCCTTCAAGAGAACGTTTATCCGATTGAGCTTCGGTACAGCCGGGACGAGCTCCAACAGTTCATTAAGGCTATCTTGAATGACGACTTGATTCTCGCCTCCATCAATATGTTGACGAGGAGACACCAAGAGAACAGAGTTTGAGAGCGTCACCGAGCGGATGTTATATGTCTTGTCCGAGGTACATAGTACTGCATCGTCTTCTGGGCCACCTTTTATCATCAGACTGGGACATGGATCAAAAACAGTCGAGTAGCATGGGACATGTAATGCGTACCTTAGGTCGTCCGCGGACGATTCAACTAATTTGCAAAGATCTGGTGGTAACTCCAACAAGCGAAAAGATCCGGTAGCCACTTGCTCAGGAGAAAATCTTATCTCTACTTCTGTCATCGTTCAGGGAGAGAAAGACGAAATGATTTAACGTAACGTGACGCGACGTGTCAAGCGCGTCAAGGCACGGTCACGAGACAGAATGTAATATTTTTGCTTACCTGAGCTATATTACGTAGCGTAGTTCACGTTTCCGTACCTTAAATGGCTTCGGAGGCTATTAATGGGGGATCGAGTTTGGTGCACCACAAGGGTAGACAATGGGTTATGGGATGATGCAATGCAAACGTATCAGAAAAAGACAAGCGTTCTCAGCTAATTACTGGGTCATACTAACTGTCGAACAACGAAGGGAATGAAATTGCGATTGTCCAACAGAATGTTTATCCTCCTCGAGAAACGTCACCACTATGTACTTGAGAGTGGGTTGACAGAAGTGGCAGAAGGCTTTATTAATAACCGGTCGTCGGGCAGAATGAGTATTGAGGATTTTCGGCACAAAGTGATGGGCAGACAGAGTTGGAAGGATTGAACTTGCAGGTCAAGCAGGCCGGGTTGAGTGTAAGGGTAAAACAATCTGGGCTGGAGAAAGATTTTTCAGTCTGGTCAGAACCTCTTTACTTGCCGTTTGTTGAACGACATACGGCGATTGGGGACGATCAACTGCCTCAGCAGGAGCGCGGGCCCCGAGTGGGGTCGCGCCTATCACGGCAACGTAACTGAGAACAGCGAGCAAAGTGAAGTTGAAAGCACGCATGGCTCTGTGGATTAGTATGTCAATTCTTCAGAAGCTGGACGCAAACTCGAAAGACCGAACGAGCCACCTACAGGAGTAGCTGAGCAAAAAGCAGGGAACTTTAAAGGTGCGGAGACTGATAGATCCTTTGTTGGGAAATGGGGAAGCACGGTAGACTTTACAGTCTTTTATAGACTTTGAAAGTGCTGACGGAAGACATTCAAGTCAGTGAGAATTGAAAATTGAATAGCATACCGGCGACTAAGGTAGCGTCTGTGAGACCACACTGGCATGGTGTTTCGGTCAGTACTACTGCCGGTTGTCCCGGCGCAATGAGACTGATTGATGACGGCATTGCCAGTACTAGTGACAGCGTGCATGGAAGCACGCACGTAGGTTTCTGAAGGCTGTCCGTCCACTATCACGAGGCACTTGTCTGATATTCAATTAGGATTAAGCTTAGAGCGAGTTGCCTAATAGGGTCGTGGATTCTGCGTAAGACCTTGGTACGGTTCATGAGCTGAGATAGCACAGGCAAAATCTTCACCTCGATAACGTGTTTGAGAGTTGCAGTCAAATCAAAACGTAAGGTAAGGCAGTGTTTACGTTTTAAATTGTCTGGTAACTCCGGTTTGTGATTCCCTGCCGCAGCCGGAGAAGCGTTCTGCATGTCTGTGCAACATGACACATTAGATTGGCATAGCCGCGGTTATCAAACCGTGGGTTTCCGAAACTTGCCACCCGAATAGGCCCTAGATTCAATACAGTAGACGATCGATTTACCTAGGTGCATCCATACACACGACGTGAAGGACTTGGCTCAATACCACTCACAAGTCAACAAGGACAACTTCCTCTGAAGCGTATGCTCTGCACGTGCTCCAGGACCTCCAGAGCACGAACAAAGCCATCTTCTTAGATTAGAATGCCGACAAGACTCGCGTGAAGGCCACGGAATTGATAGATGGAATCAAATGGTGATAACCGTTCTTAACGTATACTGTAGTCCGAAGAGTTCAAGCTCCGTTACTCACTCCTCGGATACCGCGTATTATTAACCTTACTGTAAAAAGGAGGGCCTAGGGATCTGTCAAGCCATTCTCCGGTAGCATGCCAAGTAGACGAATGGAAGAAGCTGAGGCATTTCCTCAAACTCCTAGAGTCAAGGAATGATTACATGAGAGATTCCTTGCGTTTGACCGATCTGAGGAAATCGAAAAATAGCGAGGAATGATCTTTTAGAGAAAGGATGTAAGCAGAATTTCTCTGGGGCGGTACACAATTGCCTCGGTGGAAAGAAAAGAGCGGTTTGACTGTGAGAAGAGCATAGTGTGAGAGATCGGCCGAGATCGCGCGGATAGCGGTTCCACCAAACACTGAGAGCAGAGAAAAGCACGCAAATAAAAGATAAAGACACTTCTTGTTTCGAAACCAATGACGCGATGTGCCCTCCTCGACGAGCCGAAGGGCAGTCATGGCACATTTGCGCTATTTCAAGTAACGGCGACCTCGAAGGTGCCGGTGGAAGGGGAATGAATGGAGATGTAATTACATAAGGGAAAGGCTGAAAGGGATGAAAAGTGAGCGTACGGTTGGAGGCTTCTGTGTCGATAAGAGAGCGCGAGACGAAGGGGGAAAGGGAGAGAAGCGAGGCAGTGAGGGCGGAAAGGGCCATGATTCGAACGCGTAGGTCGTTTCATCTTGCGTTGCAGCTTTGAAGGAGGCTTTGTTGTTGAACACGAGGCGGTGGAGAACGCAAGATTGAAATGAAATGAGAAAGTAGGGCGGGCGGGCCACGCTCCCTGGCGCACACATGGATACAGCCGTCCCGTGTCATGCTGTAAAAGCTCTACCAGCGCGCCGCCATCATACGTTCGATATGGTGAAAATGGCGAAGGGCGCTGCAGGGAGTTACCGCGAGGAGACGAGCGAATAGGAGCGCGGAAAAGGAGAGGGTCGGTGGCGCACACAAAAGCGACGGGAACTGCCGGAACTGCCATGGACTCTGATTCGACAAGACACGCCATCCTCTCAAGTTCAACGGCTTGCCGCATATCCGTATATGACGCTCTGGAGCCCCCCGACCAACCCCTCACCACCAAACCAGCGGTGACAACCTTCTACGACTACGGAGACTCGGTGTACCGTCCCGGAAAATTCTGCTTCAATTGCGTCTGTTCGCTCAAAGAAAATTCCTCACAATTTTTTCGCTTTCTGCTCAGTCCAGTGACCCAAGAACTCAACGCAGGTAATCTCTCATGAACTCATTCCTTAACTCCGGAAGTTTATGAAAATGCATCAACTTCTTCTATTTGTCCATTTGCCACGATACCGGAGGATGGATTGACGGATCCCTAAGCCGTCTTTCTTACAGCAACCTGAATAACACGCGGCATCCGAGGAATAAGTGACGAAACTTGAACTCTTCGGATTGCATGCGTCAAGAACGATTATCACATTTGATCCCATCCATCGTGACCTTCACGCGAGCCTTGTCGGCATTCAAATGCAAGTTGGCTTTGCTCGCGCTCTGGAGGTCCTGGAGCGTGTGCAGAGCATACGCTTCAGAGAACGTTCTCTTGCGAGTGATTTTGAGCTGAGTCCTTCACGTCGTGTGTGTGAATGTTCCAAGGTAAACCGATCATTCACTGTCTTAAATCTAGGGCCTATTCGGGTGGCAATTTTTGGAAGCACAAGATCTGATAACCGCGGCTTTGCCAAACCTGTTGCACAGACACGGTTCGTGTGCAGAACGCTTCTCGGGCTGCGGCTGGGGATCACAAACCGAAGTTATCGGATAATCCAAAACATAAGCATAACCGTGGCCCTGCCTTACGTTTTGATTTAGCGGTGCCCGCCCTAACTCTCGAACACGTTACTGAGGTCAAGATTTGGATGAGCTATCCCAGACCGGGCTAATGAAGCGTACGGGGTTTTTACCGAGACGCAGAAACTACAGTTCTGAAGCAACTAGCTCTAGGCTAAGTCTCAATTAAATATCAGACAAGAGGACCCAGTAGGTTTTCTGGAGGCTGTCTGTCCACTGTTTTCATCAATCAATCTCGTGGCGCCGGGGAAATCGGCACTGACTGAAACGCCATGCCAGTGTGGTCTTCCGTCAGCACTTACCAGATTCCAAAATCCATATAAGCAGTGTAAGATCCACCGTGCTTCCCATCCCTCAACAAAGGATCTATCAGTCTCACACCTTTCAAGCTCGCTGCATATTAATGGCACAGAACCATGCGTGCCCTCAACTTCACTTTACTCGCCGTTCTCAGTTACGTTGCCGTGATAGACGCGACCCCACCTGGGGTCCTTGCTCCTGCTGAGGCCATTGATCGTCGCCAAAGGTATGTCGTTTAACAAGGGAAAGTGGAGAGGTTCTGACCAGATTGAAACATATATCGCCAGAGATTGCAATTCTGGTGACAAGAACAAGAACCTGATCTGCTGGATTGAAAAATGCAATCACAATCCTTCCTACAATTTCTGCGCGGAAATTTGTGACCATAACTCTCACTACTCATTCTGCCCGCGCGCACTTGACCATATTAGCGACGCTTCTCGAGGATAAACATTCGGTTGCAATCACACTTTCCTTTCCCTTCTCTGTGCAATGGTCAGTAATCGGTTGAGCACGCTTGTCTTTTCTGCCATATTTGATACGTTTGCATTGCTTTCAGAATTTTGTAGATAAAAAAATTGTATGTCATAAAGCTTTTCATAAGGGTTAGATACCTGCAACATTTCTGCCTTCATCCCCTGTACCTCGTGAGGTCAGCTCCGCGTGATGTGTCTATCGAATTGGAGTGCAAGTGTGCAGCTGAGACCGATCATGCACGACCGACTACAGTACATGCACATGACTACATTACTACAGACTTGTCACACATCCATGGGCCAGCTCTTTATTGAGCATTATATTGGTATTATTATATGTCTCACTTTTTGTACTCAGCTAGAGGCTTTTAAGGCGAGCCCAGTGGGGCTCGAATTCGAATACTTTGAAGAAGCTCTGTACTCGAGCATGGTGCGAACGGGCCGGGACGGCCGTGCTATTGTTGTGTGTGCGTGTGCGTGCCTGGTCAGCGCCACAACTTTGCACTTGGGTCTGGAATCGTACGGCCACGACTCAATCATGCTTGAAGTGGCGGCCATGCGCAGATGCCTGGTGGTGGTTCCGGCGTTCTCGTCCACCGCAGGGATTGGTTCCGAGTGCTGCTGACTAAGAAGTGCCTGGTTTGTGAACACTGAACTCGGCGTCTTCGGCTTTCCTCCTCGCGTCCACTCAATACTCAGTCGTCATTGTGCTTTACCACAATTTGTTTTTTGACTTGGCGCGGGTTTTCCGGCCACCTAGTGCTCATGCATGCCCTCTACTCAGGCGATCGATGGCTCCTGCCAGTGTTCACACCATGTCCAAGACCATGTCTGTCCGTTAACGGCTCAGCTGGCTTGAAACGGCCAATACTGTAATGTCGTTCTTTCCTAGCTCAATGACTGTTTCTTGGCTTGGCTACCTTGGTTACGCCACTTTGGCTGCGGGAGATGCTCAGTTTGACATTGTGTGACCGCGAAACTCTGGGCGCCTAAGTTTAAGCCACAAGAAAGCGGTGATACAGGTCACAATCCACACTTCTATCCTCTACCAACGTCCACACCGCGCCACATTTCGTCTCTGAGCTCTTCTGACAATGTATTATAAGAATGATCCTTCCGTCTCCGATTTCGTTACCCAAACGAGCCACACCCAGCCAAACCATTCATTCCCATCTGACACTACAAACCATCAACTATTCTATCCCCTCACTTATCCACGTCTTTTGCATCATGGTCTCCTGTTTCTCCCACGTCGGTCTTGCTATTTTCAATCCCTCCGACTTTCCCACCCAGTGGGTGCTTGTTCTTTCGCCCAACGAGTTGTTCGAAGGCCGGGTGTGGTGTACCACCGTCGGGATGACCGTGAACGGCTGGCAGGAAATTTCGGTGGAATGTCCAAACTCCCCAGCGAGTTTCAATACCACCGCCACGTTCGTGGGAGTCATCCATATCGAACAGCTGACACAGCCGATGGAGGTCGTCCAATACGAAATAAAGTCCAGAAGTATTGCCTCGACGAAGAGCACTAACCCCGTCTACACGGACCAATATGTTCTGCAGGCCCTCAAGTGTATCGGCGATAGACGATATGGATCCAAGTTCCTCTCCAGGGAGAGGGAACTTTACGATGCGATCCAAGCTCGCATCCCTATTCTCAATCAGTCTCCCAGAACGACCTCGTCGTTCCCCGTTGTGTCAATACCGCAGGGCGGTGTTCGCTTTGGGAAATCCAAATTAGAGTGGTGATCGATACCCGATACTCCTTGCATGGAGATTTACTTACGAATTAAAGCTCAATAATCTCATAGATCTACATATCCCCGCTGTCTTCATTGCTGTGTCTCTTGCTGTGTAATTTAATGTTCTTGCGTCTAATTGCTGTGTAGTTTTAACCCTTGCGCCCGCTGCAGCTTTGTCATTTGTAGCCTAGTGAATATGATTAGATTGCTTTTCATCCGCGACACGGACTTTGAGCTGCTCACGTTGAAAGTGAAAGGAAGTAGGTGCGAATAAATAGTAAAGAAAGGTCTCCTCAAAGGAAGACCTATTAAACAGATGAGGTGATGTGAGAACGAGGCTTAACCAGAGGGAGCGGGGCTAAAATAGAAGGGGAAATGTATTTAATTACAGTAGGGGGGCCTGAGGGCCAGGTATAAGTACATGCAGAGAACAATAGGGAACAGGATGCGAGAGGACACAATGGGAATCACAACAACCATAGATTTACACATCTAACCACAACACAAACATAGCACATGTGCCCTCCCTACAATGCCTACTGAGTAGTACATTATTAATAATTACTCGGAAGAGCAATAATGTGTTGATACTGCGCAACCACACTGGCTCCTATGGTGTCATGAAACAAATACTTGTCGAGATCAATCGTATCGCGATGGAGCGGTGACTTCCATGATCACACATACTTTCGTATTGACGTAAAACGTGGAACCGGGTAACTAAGTTTTATTCTTGGGTGTGCATAAGCAGAGAACGTAAATAACATCCACGCTATCAACTGCAGTGTAACTTAACTTACCTTGCCTAATTAGTCAACCACGGTTCCCACTGAGGTGCTTCGCTCGCGAATGATAACAAGTTCGAACTTCCTCTCTTCTCCGAAGATGGCAGAATCCCAGACTCCGATCCCGCCAGCACAGAAGACGATGGGGAAGTTTGAGCAAGGCCGTTACACAGCTACAGACGTCCGCTGGGGGGTGACACTTGATCTATCCGGTGCGGACTATCGGTCGTTGATCGCATTTGGATTCCATGGGCAAGAAAACCAACAGGCGAGAGCTTCTCGTTCCTCGGCAGCTTCTGTACTAGAGAAGTTGCAATCTACCGCCGCCACTATCACGTATTCATGTACTTTGTACGGTAGTAAGAGTTCCGTCCTTGCGGTGCAGGTTTCACCATCGGCAGCGTCGTCAGGAACGGCTCGTTCCTCGCTGTTCGGGACTTGAAGGGACTGCACCTGGAAGGGGACGCGGGAGTCGTCACGGAAACCTTCCCGACGTGCTGAAAAGTGGAAGTAATGCATAATGGAAATAAGAGCGGGAATGCGGAGGGCGGTACCGAGGATGCCAGTGATGAAAAAGGAGACATATGTGTCCGGTAAATGTGGTAATCTGACTCAGTGCATACCGATTTCATCGCTGTGGGTTCACTAGTATCCAGCTTCCGCATTCCACGATGGCATTGAGCTTCAAGGGAAGCTATGCAGGAGCGCCTGTAAGCTCTCCAGTTCTAACATGTTTCCTTTTTCTTTCTTTCTTATTCTTGAGGAACTGCACACCGCAGTTTTTTCTGACGCAAGAACGGAACGACGTGAGCACCTATTGGCGGCTGAGCCCAGCGCCAGCAGCAGAGCGGCAGGTCGTGAAGAACCCGCCGATATCGACAACTGACAGCGTACAAGGTTCGGAGACTTTGTTGTCGAACACGAGGCGGTAAGGAGAGGTCTTTTGAACGCATCAGAGGCGGCCTGCTCCGAGTCCCCGACGGACCGGACCGACATGGAGTTCTGTTCTGGGTATTGCTCCCGGGCCGACGCCGCAACAACTTAGAGCGCTGTAAAAGCTCTACCAGCACTGCGGTGCCACCATCGTAAGTTCGATAAGACACACACATCACGAGGAACCCTCACATGGTACAAGATTTCGCAGTCTCACTGCCTACCTTTCGATCCCCGTCTAGGTGAAACCCGAGAATGTTTCGCAGGCAGGTGAAATAATTCGGCATTTATCGCAATGTTCTGCATATTCTCAGTGTACCCTCATTACGCGCCCTGAAAATCTTAATTGGCTTTGACGGTAGGTAATGTGGATCAGGTCATGTGTATTACAAGCTAAAAGTGCAAGACCACAACGGTGGATGATGCAATGCAAACCTAACAATAATTCTGAAAGGAATGTTTTTCCATTTCGAGAAGCGTCACCATTAAGTAAGGGAGAGTGGTTTGACGGAAGCGGCAGAAGGCTTCAATCAGATTCACTATACAGCTTGTTGTAAGAACCGCAGGCGATTATCGGGCAGTCCGTGATTGACTTGGGCTTGGGGACAAAACTTTTACACATTTTTGAATAAAATGAGTAGGAAGGATAGCCATTGTAGAATGAGGTCAAGCAGGCCAGGTCACCAGAATCGCAACCTCTAAGATTTATTTTTCCCAATCTGATCAGAAATTCTCCACTTGCCATTGTTAAACGACATACGATTGGGAGTCAATGACCTCAGCAGGGGCACGGGCGCCAATTGGGGTCGCGTCTATCACGACTATGCCGTAACCGAGAACGGCGGCGAGCAAAGTGAAGTTGAAGGCGCGCATGGTTCTGTGGCATTAATATGTCGAACAGTCAGAAGCTGAACGCAAACTCGGAAGACCGCCAGTGAATGACCCACCTACTAGTACAAGAGTAGCAGATCAAAAAAACAGCAAACTTGGAAGGTGGGAGGACTAATAGATCCTTTGTTGGGGATGGGGAAGCACGGCGATAGACATTATAATGTTCATATAGATTTTTTGGAATGTTGTTTCCGCTGTGCCATTGTCCCGGCGCCAGAAAATGATGAAGTGAGGACAGTGGACTGACAGCCTTCTACGCGTGGGCTTCCATGCACGCTGCCAATTAACTTACTGTGATGTCATGACTCGGAAGCACCTGTCGGATTTCAACTCAGGCCGGGCTAAACCGCTAAGCGGCTAATGAGGCGTCTGGGGACCGGTCACGGTATTGTCGCCCGTTCCGTCATTTAAGTTTTACGGTACTGTACTGCACAGTATGTGTGCGTTTCTTCGTTTCATGCAGCGGTTCGCGAATAGAAGTCTGCTCTGTGCCGTCTGTATTTTCTGCAATCGATCGTAAACGCTGTGACTTTGTCAGAAGCCAGAAAAACAGGTGTGACTAATGGGTTGCACTTACGTACCTAACATTTGTTGCGTACGTAGAGTTCATTGACAGCCGGACTGAATCCCTTAACCGATACAGCAACATAGCTGCAGCAAGATCCTAAACACAAGGGGAACCAACATTGCGACTCTGGAGACTTAAACTTGACTTGAACACCTGGGAATGCCTAAATGACGGTACAGCACACCGTCCCACTCACCTGACTCGGCCATCTGGCGCCATAGCTGGTAAAAGAAACTATCTGATTCGGAGTGCCGCAGTGTGAATTACAGTTGTGATCTGCAGTTTTGTTCTGCAGTTTAACCTGCTGGTCAGAGGCTGAGAATGGGCGCGGCCGCGCAGCGGGAAGTAATAAATTCTTTATATGCGCCGTCCCGCATCATGCTTGCTATCGTCAAATTAGACGCCAACCTCATCAGCATGTTAAAGCGCACAAGTACTACTACCAGTATCCCACAGGGCAACGCTGATACTTGCCCTCTGTAAAAGCTCCACCGTAAGTTCGTAAGGAGCGTCACGTGACCCAGGAGGAAATTTTCTTTCTTCAGAATACCTGATCATCGATTCTCCCGATAGAAGCCTGATGAAAAAAATACCAGGTCTTGTCGAGAATTGGCAATCCGGTATTCGAGGATTGGGAACCCCTCCTCTCCCATCGATGGTCGGCCATGATGATGACGAACCTCTGCAGTAGATTCGGGACGGGCATGCGATGACGCAAAGGCGGATGCAGCAGCGGTTGCGCGATCACGCTGCTCGAGAGCATCGTGGGTTACTGTACTGTATTTCTCTTTTCTTCAGCTTCTGCGGTGATGTCGCAATATTTTTCCCAAAGTTGATGGCTAGAGGAAAGGGGGTGTGTGTGTGCCAGAACTGCCAGAGTCAGCATGTCCCGCAAAGGGTGTGCCATCTGTAGAGATGATGTGCGAGGAAAGGAGGGATGGTGACCAAAGTAAGGGGTTCGAACCACCAACCTTTGGAACACGTGTACTAATGTTTCATGGTGGTCCCCTTCCCCTGCTCCCTCTCACATGGTTCCCACGAACAAAAAGTCAACGACATCTTCGCCCATAACCCATCCAACATTACTGGCAGATAGGGATAAAAAATATAATGAGCGATGGATCGATGATTCACTGCTCAATATATTTTTTGTCTTTGTCGAGTCGAGGACTCGGAGCCTCGGGGGTGAATCGGGCTGTTGCGCAATGGGATGGGGCCATATACTGTATTTACTTCACGAGCTATAAAGCGAACGTAACAGGAGAAACAACAAGGACGCATACCTCGGCTTATGAACTCGCAACACTTTCGGCTGGGGTTGGGGGGGTAGAGGTAGAGAGAGTGGCGAGATAATATATGCGAGGGAGTATACAAACTATGGATACTGACGAGATGTGGTCGAGGTTCTTGTGTTACGGTCGTGAGGGAACAGTTCAAAAACTGGGGTGGCGCTGAAACGTGGTTTCGGGGTTCGCGTTCGGTTCGGGCCGTTCGGGGCTTGTTTGCGATCTAACCGATCTAACCCCCCACTTCCTCACAACAACAGCAACGATAAGATATCAAGTTTTTTAGACATGAAATACCTGGAGAGCGTGCCAGTGTTTGTACAAATAACGTAGGTAGCCGCGGCCTGGCGGAGGTAGCTCTTTACTGTGTGTACAGAACAATGGGTAACATGACTATACTGTAGATACCCCATCTTTTCTCCTCCTCCCCTTCGTACGTTAAGTACCTCCGTCAACAACAACATTAAATACGTGGCGCGCAAGCAGCAACAGCAGCAGCAGAGCAGATTAGATCAGCAAAAAAAAGTAAAACAATGCAGCGAACTATCCGTTTCACACTAGCGCTTTTACCAACATCCCTTCCAGCCGACAATACTCGGGCACGATAGCCGCATAGGCCATGAACGCATCGACGTCCGGCTCTGCAATTTTTGCCAGACCCACTTGCGTTTCGGCTTCACTCGCTGGTAAGGCCGTGACTGGCATCAGCGCAGTGGTCGCCCCTGCTTCGCTGGTTGATGGGCCGGTATTGGCAGACCCTAGA
>QLOU01006044.1:0-16150 GCA_003313715.1 Russula abietina | reverse complement strand
TTATCACCACCTTCCGGTTCTCGTGACACTCAAAATCTCATTTTTATTTATTGACATGTGTCGTGCCTTGACGGCATGTATCTACAGCAACAGGTGCTGTCTCGCGACAGGACGCCTGAGTCTTCTTAGCACAACCCTGATACCGCTAATCTGTTGGGGACCTACCTTTCGTTTACGCTTTTGTTCCGAACAAAGATGTCGGGGAATTGAGCTGTGTTCGAATTCTACTTGAGCGCAAGTGGACGACGATATGTACTCAAACGGAAGGAGGCAACGTAGAAGACCCTTGACGGGCGAGTTAATTTACAATAGTCCAGCAGGCAAATAAAAATGGTCCCAGAGAAGACAAGAGAAAAGCCGCCAGAAGAAAGCCCACAGTTATTCATACAGGTTGACCGCAGGGACCACCGAAACCTTGATTTTCTTCCGTGCGCTGAGCTCTCTGTTGATCTCTGATACAGTCTCTGGGTTGGCCTTGCGCTTGAATTCTTTGTTCAGGTTGTTCACATAGCCCTGGGGTGACGTGACAAGATTCTGCGTATCCGTCTGCATTTGGGCCCCGTAACGAGGTTCGGAATCATATCTAGGGAGATGTCAAGGATCAACCAGTTTGCGACAAGGGTCGACGGACGTCATGTTAGGCCCCATAACTGCACTGCTTGTTTCCCCAAGCGACGAAACCGCCTGTGGGGTACGATCGGTGGGTTTTGACGCACGATTCTGCGGTGCACATTGTGTCAGATACGATTCAGGAGGAGCCCGTAACGCGGCCTTGCAACGGCCAGCCACAAAAAGGTGTCGTTGTTCTGTCGGCTGAGGTAAAGCACCCACCACGGTGTCTTCCATTCCCATTACCCGAAGTTGCACTGCACTATTTGGGTTAAAATAATCGCGATGTCTCTGCCCCCGTTTTGAGGCCTTAACAAAGACGTATTTTTGTCTCACGGCCCTCTGTTGTTTGACTTTAAGTTTGTCGTCCTTCTTTCCATGCTTCGGATTAGGAAGGACAATTCCATCGTCGTCATTTCTCGGTGCGATGAATCCTGAGACTGATTTAGCAAACTACATAATGGCCTCCCCAGCGAAAAATATTAAACCTTCGACTTGGAGCCTTCTGAACAATTGCGCTGCCACAATAGGCTCACAACCTACATAGTCTCCTGACACAACTGACACCCCTGTGATTAGTTTACGCACCAATCAGCTTTGCAAAGGCACTTGAGGAGTCAGGTGCGTGGATTTCGGCGATTTTGATTGCCCGACTGTGAATGCAGCATTCGTTGGCTTGGCATTCAGACTAGAGTTATTAAATTTGCTAACCGGAAAAGGGCTAGACGGCTGAAATTCCCCAGTAACTCTTCATACCACGTTTGTACTTTGATGATCTCCCAGTTTTTGTCTTGTCGCAAGCTACAATGAAAGCATATGAATCTTTTGGGCAGACGTTTGTCGTGGTGGGAATGGTATCTAAGAACGGACAATTCCGGTAACCAGCCAGATGCCGGACATTGACCACGTACCCCATGCACCTATGAGTATGGGGAGTATGGGTGAGAGGTGCGCGATTATTACTCGTTGCTTACATACCAAGTGTGGTACCACTTCTCGCACCCGCCCTCACACAATATGCAATCGTCGTCCACCTGTAAGGACGAACATGAGCGAAGTTATCCAGAACTGACTATCGCAATGTACCGAAACATGGCAATCGCAGTCCAGAACAGAAACCGGAACAGTTGGGTCCGTGGTTCCATGATTTTGCAGTGTAGGTATTTCGTCTTGAATATCGTCATAAGATACAGGTGATTCGATAGGGAATGATTCTATGGTATCGGTGTCCTTGTGGGGGACAGGGCTGTAAATCGTCACAAAATGAGTAGTCAGACATCACAACGTAGTTGGATTCTTTCTGCCACTCGACCTGTCTGGATCAATTCGTCCCATCATCAGGTCGTGAATCACTTGCGTATCAACGTCGCTATTGGTAACTAGAGTGCCTTCTTGCATAGAAAAATCCGAAGGCGGGAGAGAGCCAGTGGTGTCGGCGGAGCATTCGTTGTGCATCGTTACTTCTTGAGTCGCCGGAAGGTTTCCAGCCCGTCCTTCTGCAGTCTCGTCGTTCTAAGGAAAATTTAAGACATGAATGAAATTGGCGAGTCGACCGAGCTAACCAAGCGTTGTACACAATCAGGGACATGTTCCGCCCGTCCGGTGAACAGAAGCTCCTGTGTAGCGCTACAATTATCGGCGTCCGCGATACGTTCGACTAATCCCAACTCGGGAGGCTGCAGGGAGAAAGGCACAATCACACCCTCTTTATTCCTAGTTCCCATGGGGGCCCATTCGTCGTGGCTGGTTCCAGAAGAAAGTAGAGCATCCTGTTGGAAGTCAGGGTCGTCCTCGAACTCTGCATCTTCATCTAGGGAATCAAATCGGCCGATCTTCTCAGCATCCCAGACAATGATACGTTCTCGAGCATCTTGCTTCTGCGCTTCGATCTGTACCTGATCCAAGTGAGAAGGGGTACGCTATCAGTCTCACAATAATTACCGGTGGTGAAACACTATTGGTTTCTGAACAAGGAAGGTAGGCCGAGACGGAGGCGACGTGGACATTCACACTTGGAAAAGGGGTCACCTTCCGCTCTGCAGAAAGCTGGAAACTCACCCATGCCAGCCCGTTTCTAACTTGCCAATGCTCCATCGCTCGGGGACCTCATCCTTTCCGTGCGTGGAGAAAAAATATCGATCAGTCTCAGAGTCCGCCGAACGAAAGTGCGGAGGTTCGTAAGACGCTGGCGTCTGTGGGTAATAAAACGCTTTATAAGTAGCATATCGGCTTTCTAGTGTGCACTGATATCAGATAATTGCGGCAACGAAGCAAACAGATGGTACTCGGAAGTGCATCCATCTGAGATATTGCTTGAATTAGGGTTTTGATTAATGTCTAGAAGGTGGTTAGTCGCGAGTTCATGGATACAGCTGTTTCATACCTTCAAGCTCTTTTTCACGTCCTTGAAAGTTGGGAGGCGACCCTCAGCACTGGCCAACAGGATCGGATCCTTAGTATGGCCTCCGTCGCCGAGTGAGAGTTTCTCCAAGTCCTCTCCCAGTGACATTATCGGAACAACGAAATTAGTTCCTGCGATGCGGCGATACTGAGACAAGATAGTCAGGGGAAAGCTCAAAAAATGACGGAAAAATATACCTCAAAGTTGAATGTATATGCCTCGATAATGCTGAGAAATTTCGTAAGCCCAGACATGAGACAAAGAGGGCACGATGTATGCGCATTACTTGTTTGGATCTTCTGGATCCTTGAAAACACTGTGTTGGATCATTTATTGGAGCATGAAGGTTTCCTTATACACACAAGATAAATTGCAAAAATGAAACTCCGAAGGTATTGCTTCTCGATAGCATCAAATATTCCGTTCTCCTATGGCAGTCAAACACGTGAGATCATGTGTGACCACAGGGTTACCAAACAAGCGAACAAGATAATCAAGTATCCTGTCGGCCTCGGCAGACCAACCGCGAGTGATGGTCGTAACGGCAAAGCCATTTGCACGGGATGAGGAGCCAATCTTATTGGAGGCGAGAATTCCGGAGCTGGAGGATTCAGAAGATATTGATCCATCACTTGAGGTGGTGAGCAGACCTCGAGCAGGAGATGGGGCTCAGCAGAAATGTATGTTATTGGGAGGCACTCACTGGACTCGAAATTTTCTTCTGGTAAGAGGTCTCTAAAGGCACAATGTTTAGCTTTCAGGCCTTCTTTCCCAGTAGACTCTCGAAATGCCTCAGATATGCGATGCACCCCATTCCTGCCCTAAGCAGGGTTTGAACCGTTTGAAGGCTCTGGACGGCTGTTATGGCAAGCTAAGGGCTAATTAGATTATTTTTTTCTCCTGTTAATATTTGTGTACCTCCTGAGGTTTAGCGGCTTGAGCCTGCATGATGTTGTGAGGAAACGATGAAGATGGGACGACAGCAAAATGGGCACCGCTCACTTGGGGGTTGTATGCGCGTCGCGCGACATGATCACATGATAGCAAATCCACACGTGGTCTCCATGTAATTGGGCGCGGGGTTTTACAATGGTTTTGCCGCCCTCTGCGCTACTGCGCTGTTGAAGTGAGGGACTACTCCCGGCGGCATCTATTGTGGTATTGATATGGATAGATGTAAAGGTGTCTTACTTTCCCCAATCTCCCAATATGTCATGCTCGGTGTTAGATTTTAGCAGTTCTGATAGAATGCCTCATGGAGAGGATGCCTGTTTCCTCATGTCTAGTTTCTTAGCACGATGTAATTTGTCCACCATCATAGACAAAGAAAATGTGTCTGGACAATGAACAATGTCGTGTGAGCAGACACGAGGATGAGTGAGTTGGTAAAGATGGAGGGGGACCTTACTGCTTCAAGAGCTATCTTGTCCAGAGCCGCATTGTACTCCCATCTTTCAAGCCTTTGCTATTACGCAGATCCTCCACCTTCCACCCACGTCGTGTATGCCTTTTTTTAGCTTTAAGGGAACTGCACGCCGTCACAATTGATCCCTTACCTCCATCGACACCCCCTGCTCGGGACGCAGTCCCCAATCACCCTCGTACCTCCCTCTCTTCAACTCGCTTAGAGAGTGTAAGCTCTATATCGACAAACGTCTCCCCTTCTCGAAGATCCCACACAACAAGCACCAGCCCTCTTGTCCCAGCGACTCGCCTAAGGTCCGAGCTTGAAGGAGATAACAGGACAGACGCACTTCCACATCCACCAGAAATAAGACCTTGTGCGCCATTTGTTTTTCTTTGTTTCAACTATCCCATCAGTGTTCATTTGATTCTTCATTCATTAGATACAGTGAGTGAACGAGCGCGCAAGAGACAAAGACTGGAGATTATCAACCCAAGTTCGCAAATCGCCTCGTCTAGTCGGTTGGGGTCTTCCACTGCTGAGCACGATCACCTTGCAAAAGACACTTTTTCGATGCGTCCCCCAGAACGTGAATATGAATCCAACCCTACTTCGCCTCGCATTCGTCCTCGAACAAGGTCCCCGACATTATCACCGTCACCGAAGGCCAATGGACACGTCGCCAATGGCCATGGAAGTCCTATGAATGGATCTACTAAACGCTCAAAGAGTCCCGTTGCGAGGGTAGAATTGCCTGGCGCAACAATATACGATGACTCTTACATTGACAGGGAGGAGTATATTCGACTTGTGATACAAAGCCTAAGGGATATTGGTTACATGTGCGTACTTGTTGTTCGTTCGGAACCCAGTTTTAATTAGGCTTATATCTCGCCAGCGAATCTGCAGCCACATTGGAAGCAGAGTCAGGCTATGTCATGGAGACGTCTCGCGTCGCAGAGTTCCGTCGATGTATTCTGGAAGGTACTTGGAGTGAAGCTGAGAGTGCCTTGGAACATCTGGGTGTCGCTGAGAACGATGGACTTTGGGTATGATCTACCGTGCGCGGACGTTGCTTTATTCTCACACCTGGCTTCAGGATGCGAAGTTTCTTATCAGCCAACAGAAATATCTTGAATACCTTGAAAGTGGAAAGACGGCGATGGCCTTACATGTCTTGCGAAACGAACTTGCTCCCCTTCACACAGACCCGGATTTGTTACACCCACTTTCAAGGTTTGTCATATATTCTTTCCACTACACTTCCCAAACTCTGATCGTTCGTCATGACTAGTTTGGTCATGTGTACAGATGCAGCGGATCTTAGACAGAAGGCAGGTTGGGATGGTGCCCATGGCTCGTCAAGGCGGAGGTTATTAGTCAACGTTCAAAGTGAGTCCACTCCTCACTGGTATTCACAGAAAACAAATCGCCTTGCCAAATTAGGCTTCATTCCCTCTTCCTTGATGATTCCTCCAAGACGTTTTGTCACGCTGCTAGACCAAGCGCGGTTGCACCAGATTTCTCAATGCATATATCATAATGCTCCCATAACACCACAGCATTTCTCCTTATATGCAGACCACACATGCGATACAGACCTCTTTCCGCGTATTACTACGACCATACTACAGGTTCACACCGATGAGGTGTGGAGTCTAGAATGGAGCCATAGTGGAAAGTTCCTGGCCAGCGCAAGCAAAGATAAGAGTGTTATTGTTTGGTCAGTTGGGGTAAGCATTTTCACGCTGAATGTGTTTTCAGCTCCTTTTAATACAGCGCTCCAGCCTAGCTCAAATCCTGACATATCCCTGCACTTGCATCTACAAGATCACCAATTTCCTGTGGGATGTCTCGCGTGGTCACTCGATGATGCCATACTGTTGTCATCTTGCGAGCAACTCATCAAGATGTGGAACACGGAGGTTCGCCAAGTCTCATGCACCCAGCTCTCTTGACGTTTTATCTCATCCCTAGTCCGGTGCACTCATCCGAACGATCGAGGCTCATACGGAGCCAGTCTCAGCTCTGGCTTGGGTTCCTGATGGGTCGGGGTTCATTTCGGCTTCCCAAGATCGAAAGATCAACCTATGGGTAAGGGCTTTTTTTTTCGCTGCTAATTGTCTTATGAACTATCACCTTTGCACGGGTCTTCAGGGTTCCGACGGAAAACAACGTGATTCCTGGGGAATCACTGCCACTCGGATAATAGATCTTGCTGTTACCCCCGATTTCACACGTTTGGTTGCTATTGGCGAGTCTGCAAGAGACCCTATATTGCCAACCCCAAGAAGTGAAGCAGCTGCATCATCTACTGCAAATAGGAATGGGAATAATAACGCAGCTCCCAATGGCCCTCGGACACTGGAGTACTTGATGATTGTTTACGATTTAACTACGAAGCAGCCTGAGCTGTAGGACTATTCCCTCACTCCTTTCTGAGCCTCTGTGAATCTTGCTGAACCTCCTTTCTCAGTTCTGTTTCATTAGGAGGCCAACTAACAAGCGTCAAGATCTCGAGTGATTCTCAATATGCGCTCGTCAATCACGCCCCGGATGTACGTTTCACCCCTGGCTCTGTATTAATTCTGATCGGAAACTTGTTCATGGGAATTAGGAGGTCCACCTGTGGGACTTATTTACAGGTCGTCTGGCCCGCAAGTATACGGGTCAACGACAGGGCCGGCATATAATTCGAAGCTGTTTCGGAGGCGTGGACGGCAATTTTGTGGTCAGTGGCAGCGAAGGTACTCTCTCTTCCATTTTTGTCCAGTTGCGACGCTCACGTGATCTACGCGTCACAAAGACGGCAAGGTGTACGTGTGGCACAGAGACCGCGGTATACTTCTCGACGTTCTAGCCGGCCACGGGGGTGGAAGCGTGAACTCCGTTGCATGGAATCCCAGGAACACGCAAATGTTCGCATCCTGTTCAGATGACTGCACCATACGCCTGTGGGAGCCTTCGGCAGGCGGCACGGACGGCGATTCCTCTTCGCGTCTAGCCCGCCGAGCGGCAGATGATCGAAGTCACGAGAACGAGCTCAACGGGAAAGGCAAAGGAAAAGGCAGAGAATCTTGGGTTGAGGATGTCCTTGCGTCGCGAAGCCTGTGAATATACGACTAGTCTGATTTTTTTCCCCACCTCACCTTACCAACCTCAATCCGGATAGTCCCGATCGGCACAATCTGCACTTTCATACACATTTATCGTACACCTCTAGCATTCACCCGTCGCACGTCTACGTTACGTCTTAGCGCCTCCCCTTCTGACCACCCACAACCTGCATGTAGACTGTCTGTCATTATAGCAATTTTAGCAAGGGCATATATATTCAGCCGCATCGGCACTTCCTTTCGCGAATTTGGTGATGCATCGCTCGCTCTAAGCGCGAGGGTTCATCGTGGTCACACTCTCTTTGAACAGGAGTCGGTTTCAAATGTCCTTCCTCCGAGGTCATTCGCAGAATCAATGAAACAATGAATTTGTAGGGGTGAATCGTTTCAGTGCGGATGTAAGGGGAGGGATGAAAAAAAAGTATCGAATCACACGATCACAATAAGGTGATACGACTTCCCCAATGCACATTCTCACCGAAGAAGAATAAAAATGAGACTGGTTGCTCTATGCTGAGGAAGTCAGATGCCAAGAATGACAGCGGGCTAGAGGGTGTATGAGAACAGGTCTATCGAGATACATGTATACTGCTACAGTATACCAAAATGGTAACTTCTCTAAAGTCTATAGAACAAGCTCACGAGAAGCACGGGTGAGAAAGTGAAAGGGTACAGAAATAGAAGCTCAGCATCAAGTGAGCGCCGTGCAAGATGTACGAGATTGTCCCTTCCAGTCTCATTTCGTTGGGAGAACACGGGAAGGAACCAAGCGACTGGATAGTTGAGAATGAGCGCGGTGCTTGGGCATAAAAAGCGAACACGTTGGTTCTTTATTAGGAGAAGACCGCTTCTGTCGAGGAACTGGTTCCAAGGGATGAGAACGTTGCTGCCCGGTATTCTGATCAAGAGTGGGCGGCTTCTTCGCGGGTGCAGTGGATGCTGGCAGTGCCGTCGGAGATGGACGATAGACCACAGGTCTTACAATCACTCGAGTACCTGACCCCGGTTTGGGTGGAGAAGACGAGCCTGAAACATCCCGGATGCGTTGACGATTGACCTGAACCGTTGGCATTGGGGGCCGCATGCATGGCTCGAACATGGTCCTCTGTATCTTTGAGGCTTCGCTGCGTGTCTTCTGAAACAGACTCTTCTGTTGAGGAACGGAAGACCCTAATGCATGGATATAAAACTCTCCAATGCCATTCAAAGTTCACGACAAGGACTCACAGCCTCGTGCTCGTTTCATCGGTGGGACCCGATCTGTGAACTTAATTTCTTTCTGTCTTTTGCGTTCCTCTTCCTCAAGTCGATGGGTCTTCATTCGCGCTCTTAGTTCTTCGAGTTTTTTTTCTTTCCTCGCTCGGTGATCCTGCCGACATGTGAGATCGAGTATGAAGTGTAACAAAAGTCTCGTACGAAGAAGAGAACTCTCCATGACTTCGGAGGGGCCAAGGACCCAGAAGAGTACTCCTCGGTCTCGACTTGGTACTCCCGGAAACAATGAACACGCCAAAGGTCTGATAATGTTTCAGTGCCACAATTCCGTTCACATAAGGAATGGACTATACCATTTGTATAAGGTCGCAAATGCTGGGTGACGATGTCAACAACAAAAAAAAGATAACAGCTGGATATGAACGGCTGACTGGCGTAGCATCTTCGAGCCGCCGCAGGTTATCGGCAGTGCAAGACTCGAGAATAGGCCGGACTAGGTCGTAAGAGACAGAATCCCCGAAGCTAACAATCCCTAGAATTAAATAATATATTTAATCCGTGTAGTTCCTCCGTTTTCCGATGCTCACCATTGACATGGACAATCGCGACTGAGCGGATGAGGATTAACAAAGGCAAGGAGCCGAGAAGCAAGCAGAATGGCTGACCTCGACGGCAATAGTCCGCGAGAGATAGTATACGGCTACATGGTGTTTCAATCTCCGAGGACATTTGGATGAAAATACACGGGAATGAGAGAAAGAGGAGGTCGTGACAGACGTCGATAATGAAAGATGTGATGGTGGGTAGGTCGCCATTGTTCGGAGGCATCCACAGCCATGTCCTTGATATGGTACCACTTTCACACGGCTATACTTCCTTTCTTGTACAACTCACGCTTAAGTCCACTCTTTCCCCGAGTGACGCCTCCCGCTTTTGATTCAGCACGGCTAAGTCACTTGTAGAACAGGATTTCGAGAAATCTTCTGACGCTCGAACACGAGGACAACCTTTCCACGCCCTTTCTTCAAGTGAGCGGGAATCTTCGGGCCATTCACCACACCAATCACGGCACTGCGTAGAGACAAATGGCTAAATAGCAACCCCCTGAAGCCCAAATTGGGGCCATTGTTCTTGTGTGACGTATAGAACATCGGCTCTCAGATGCGCGTGTATCACCTTGCACGAAACACTTGGCAGGAAGAGCGACGGCGTCTCGGAACACTGCTCACGAGGCAATGAACACCTTAAACGCTGATCTGAGACTCGCGTCAACCATAATGAATGGAAAATATTCACCCTCTCAGAACGGGCCGAGCAAGATCCACCTTGAATGAATGAGAGAGCGGGCGCGTATGGATGCTTCGCTTCAGAGGAGAATGATCCCGCTTCTGCAGCAGCTAAATAAAGACCGAAGTCATTGAGCGAAGATTTGAAGGTAGTCGCCTGTTTAGGATAGCATGATGCCGGAATTGAAGGGGCGACATGAACCAGAGGGGGGCTTCGGAGACCGCCCCGGATGTAGGAAACACGTCTGGTTAGTGAGGACCGAATGAACGGAGATCAATAATCCAACACATGGCCGAGTTTCTGCGCCGTTCCCGGCGACACTCTGGAAAGGCGTAGTGGAAAAATGCCTCCTTATCACTCCCAAGCCCGCATCGTTCGCTGAGCAATTAGTGGTTCATCTCACGAAGTACGATTTTCCCAAGCCATGGAGGCGCTATTCCCCGCCGTTTAAAAGGGCCATCCCAACAGGCTGGGCGTTTCCTACATCCTTCCTCTCCAGTTTGTTTCATGCAACGACCAACGCACAGCCGGCTGCACGTTCGTGATGCGCGTGATGCACACACCGTTTTTGAGGCCGTACGACTAGGCTTGCTTCGACCCGTTACACGCCGTCTCAACGAGGTCGAGAGGTCGATGTACATCACCTCAGGAACTATTTTCGTGTGGGAAGAGAGCGACGATGACTTGGGGTTGAAAAGGTGGACAGATGGGCGCGTTTGGAGTCAATCGCGCATGCGCGAGGTTGGTCGGAAATTTTGGGTCATTTCTCAGTCGCACTGATCGGTTACTAGCCGTATCTATTCTATGACGAGAGGTTACCGTCAGACGAAGCGCGTACAACTGACCATCCTACACGGTCAGCGCTAGCTTTACTGGTCAGTTGCTTGCAGTCTCACCCTGCACAGGTCATCAGGAAATTTTCGATTTGTTGACGGCATAGCGAGAAGTGGGCCTATCTCACCAGCGCTTTCGCATTACGATAGAAGCGAGCACCACCCACTGGGACTTGTTAAGCAAGCATATTCGGCTTGGGTTCTCGAAAATCAGGAAGTAAAGCCCCGAAAATGGCATCTGACGGCATATTTCACGTACGCGGATCTGCCCCAGATCCCTACCATAGACCAAGATCCCATGCTGCGCAGTGTGGTGGTGCCAGTTGGTGTATACCGGAGCGGGAAGGCAAGGTCGAGGAACTCGGACGCAGGCATGGGAACGTCCCCACCCTCGTCGCCATCACTTTACGCACCAGGTCTAACAGGACCTAGTGTTCCAAACCAAGCTTCGGCTTCGGTCACTGCAGAATCTTCGACGGCGTTGCCCTCCTTGCAGACGGCAGTGACTCCACAGCCATTCGATCCGCGCATGTCGAGGAGAGGGCACGACTCCAGACATGCGGAGGATCAACGCATTATTCAGATGTTGAATTCGCGCCACGTTGTGTAGGCCGGGTAGAAACGGACTAACAAGGGTGTGGGCTTTGGGTAGTGCACAAGACGGACGAAAATTCTTGCAATGAATAGTATTAAAGGCAATGTAACCTACTTGATGGTTTTTATCAGCATATCTTTGGAAGTAAACGCTAGGAATACAAGAGAATGGAGCGTATACAACGTTACAGCCGTCAATCCTCCTCGTCGGATGGCGGGTCATCGTCAGCATTTGCCGCAGCCTGCATGGCACCTACGATGTCTTCCACCTGACCCTTTTGTGCGGCAAGTCGTTGCCCTAGCAAGTACGTCAGTAGGCGCAAAGGTGGCAGACATGCGTTGTACGTACGAATCAATGTATGGATGGCTTGCTGAGTCTGCCTCTCTAATTTCGCCACCTTCTTCTCCATTTCTCGTTTAAGGTCCCAATTTGGCCGTTTTGGCGCAATATTCAGAAGGTCCTACACGTGTAGGTTAGATGGAGTAGAAACTTTCAATGGAAAACGAACGTTACCAAATCTTGGGCTCTTTTTGCCTCGTCTTCGGCGATGATTCGTTCTGCCAACCCCTTGACGTTATGCTCGAGGGTATCCTCCAACTCCACGTTGGCTTGGTGCTTGCGCAACGTGCGAGTTTCGGGGTCAAAATTCCGGTTAGCCAAGATAGGCTCTTCGGCAACACCACTTGGGGCACGACATTAACACGAGTTTCGTTTGAAAACCTGGGGTAACGTACCTGATGTCTTCGGCATCCTCGCCGGCTCTCTTTTTGCGTAATGCAAGCAAGCGGGCCTTTCGTGCCTCCGACGCTGCAGCAAGAGACATGACAACGTTTGGAGTCTGAGAACTTTTTGAGATAGATGGGAAATTGAGAGAGTGCGCGATAGAAGACGCGTCAAATTGATGACGATTTGTCACACGCGCTTTCACTGACTGTACACCCACAAGCCAGCACTCGCTACATTGGCACGTTGGGTTGGAACACAATTTGACTCAGGAATGCTTCTGAGATGGCTGGAGACATCTCATAGAGAAATATTGGAAAAATGGAGTCGTCACCCACCTCTCAGGAAGACCTACGCTGCATTCTGTACTTCCGGTGTCCTTCGTTTAGCGGCTGCCCCATCGACGTCGGTGGAATTAGCTGCATTTCCTTGTGATAACATTCGGTACGTCTCTGGAGGCGTTCAAATTGGTTTTCTTAATGTCGCTTCTCTAGCAACTTTTCAATCATCGCGCATATAGGTAGATGACTTTTCGATTAGATGCACTTGCAACTCTAAGTAGCCGTCTGTAGACCATGGAAAATCGACTCTGGCAGACCGGCTTCTGGAGGTTGGTTTTCTCTGCGGACTTTCTTTCCTCTATCTGACATAGTGGGAAGGCTACTGGTACGATCAAGGTTAATTCGAAGGGCCTCAACCAGCAGGTTCTAGACAAGCTGAAGGTCGAGCGAGAGAGGGGGATTACTGGTAAGTTACAATATATTGTATATGAACTATTCGACTGATCATGTATCAAGTCAAGGCACAAACCGCGAGGTCAGTACTATGCTGTTCCCTGAAATTGCACCGTGACTTCTTTGTGACTATTCCCAGCATGTTCTACGAACAAAACAACCTGCGTTATCTCTTGAACCTCATTGACACCCCTGTACGTGCCATTTCTCTACTTTCTGGCACGGAGATTGACTTGTCTACGAAGGGTCATGTTGATTTCTCCTGGGAGGTCTCCCGTTCAATGGTTGCCTGCCAAGGTGCACTCCTTCTTGTCGATGCAAGTCAAGGTGTTCAGGCGCAGTCTTTGTCGGTATTTCACGCTGCACGGGAAAGGGGACTTAAGATTATCCCGGTCTTAAACAAGGTCATATTTCCCCCGCGAGGTTGTGAACGAAGCTCAATGCAGGGCTCTCAGGTCGACCTTCCAACGGCCCAACCTAATAGAGTCAAAGCACAAATGCACTCTATATTTGGTATCGATCCTACGGACGTTTTGCATATATCGGCGAAAATGGGGGAAGGTATCAGTGACGTGCTACGGGCCATTGTAGAGCGCATTCCTCCCCCTTCCGGGGAAATAACTGGGAAATTGAAAGCCTTCTTATTCGACTCGTCGTTTGTATCCCCGCCTTTTTTCCGGTTTCTGGAAGCTCTTTACATTTTCGAAGATACGACAGGTACCGAGGAGTGATCTCTCTCGTCAGCATTCAGGATGGTGTGCTGCGCAAAGGTGCGTTCTTTCTAGCCAGAGCTAGGACATGAGTCAGATCATCCGAAGGGGATAGAATAGCGTCCTGTCATACCCGTAAAAAGTATGAGATCACGGAGCTGGGCATCATGCATCCTGAGGAAGTCCCGACCTCCCAACTACTACCGGGACAGGTCGGCTATATAGCCTGTAACATGAAGCAATCATCCGAGGGTGAGATTCTCAATAGCGCGCACTTTGATGATTTGCCTCACGTTGGGATGGCAGCCCACGTTGGTGATACATTGTATCGTGTCGGGTACCGTGTCGAGCCCATGCCTGGTTTTCAACCCGCCAAAGCCATGGTGTGTTCAACCGCTCTGCAATGAGAGTATTCTTGTGTGACGTATATCCCGACAGGTTTTTGCCGGAATATACCCCATAGAATCCAATGACTTCTCTAAGTTGGAAGAGTCTATTAAGAGGGTAGAGTGGCTTGTCAACACGAGCCGAACGTAACTACAGTAACTTTTTACGACAGCTTACACTTACAGACCGCAGCGTCACCGTTCAGCGGGAATCATCTTCTGCCCTGGGACAGGGTTATCGACTCGGTTTCCTTGGATCTTTACACATGGATGTCTTCCGGCAGAGGCTAGAGGATGAGTACGATGCAAACGTTATTGTCACAGCTCCGACTGTGCCCTATAAGGGTCTGTCCTCGGATCACGAGGGCCATATTGGCACTAACACGCTCACAGTGGTGTACAGGGACCGCACTGTCATTGTTAGTAATCCGACGGACTTTCCGGACATCGTGGAAACGTCCTCACAGGTCCGCGAAGTTCAGGAGCCGATTGTGAAAGCTAATATAATTGTCCCAGAAGGTCTGTCCGCATTTTTCAAGACCGATTCCGCGAATTAAACTATCTACAGAATATCTTGGCGAGATGATGGACCTCTGCTTCGAGCACAGAGCGGAGGATGTTGATCATCGTTACCTTGAAACTTCGGGGGAGGCCTCGAACCGGGTTGTGCTCACATGCACACTACCTCTAAGCGAGATAGTAGCGGACTTTTTTGACAAGCTCAAGAGCCGTAGTTCGGGATTTGCCAGCTTCGAGTAAGTCAGTATTGAGCGGCCGCCGGTCTAGTCTAACCTAAGACGACCGAAAGTTATGAGGACGCCGATTACAAACGAAGTAATCTCGTGAAGGTACGAATACCACATTTCACAGAAGCGAACAATTCATCGATCCTGATCAGATGATTTTTTTGCTGAACAACAAGCCAGTTGACGCCCTGGCCTTGATCGTGCATCGAAGCGCTGAACAGAGCATAGGGAGAATGTGGGTGAAAAAATTGCGTGAGTAGTCTAGTTTCCTAAACCGTTATGCACATGCGTATATGGTGCTCATGTGACTGCCACGCATGCCACGCAGACAAAGTCATTCCCCGGCAGCTGTTTGAGGTTCCCATTCAGGCTGCAGTTGGAAAGCGTATAATTGCGCGCGAAACACTATCGGCCATGCGGGCGGATGTAACCGCTGGGTTGTATGGCGGTACGTGGATTCCACGAGCCATGGATATGAAACTTACCCGAGGCTGACGTGTGCGGCGGTTTCCCAGGACATTACGAACGAAAGATGAAACACCTGGAAAACCAAAAGGAAGCGAAACGTAAAATGAAGAGGATCGGCCGCGTGGACCTTCCACAAGAGGCTTTCTTCGATATTCTGAGCACGAGACGTCCCTGATGTATAGATACCACGAAGATCACGGACGTCTAGGCTTTGTCCATGTGATGTGTTTGGATCTATTCGAGCCTACAGTAATATACACACCGCTACTATCTCGAGTATACAACACATCCGCGATAAGCCATACATGTGTGATAGGATAGGCACGATCATAACTCGTTGTCTTCGTCATCGTATGATTCTTTGATGAGCCTGGGATGTTTGAGTTTTTTCAGGTACACTCGCGGTGATAATGCGCTCTTACCGGTACATCGACGGTGGTGGGTGATCGCCGCTGAGGGTGTCTGTCAAGAGGGGAACACGATGGAAAGGAGCGGGAGACACGCGCACTCATTCGTAACATATACGTCGACCAGTTCAGGGCGAACATAATCGTAGTATGGGTTCACGACATCAACCTTGTCGACAAGATCGCCCTCGTCAAATCCAAGCACGCCACTTGGGTCATCGAAGTCCAGAGCGCCATACTCGTGGTAAAGGTTCCACAGCGGCGTCAGCTTGAACTGTCCCGCACATACCATTACCGTCGTGCTGTGTGCACGGGCTGCCGTTGCCGTGAGAAGAGAACCGGTAACGGCAAACATGCCACCGTTCGTAAGGATGGCGTGTGCACCGAGAATAACTTTGCTGACGCGGGACATGAGGGCGTATATCGACGAGTCGGGGACGAGAAACGTGGAGATGCCTGAAGAGGAGAGCGAACGCGCCATGTCATGGCCTCCGTAACTTGGAGAATCATAGGTG
>QLOU01005928.1:0-10132 GCA_003313715.1 Russula abietina | reverse complement strand
AATCGGGTTGGAAGTGAACTACGTTGGTATGCCGGCCAAGGGATGAGTTCTCCCGGAGTGTATGCTCAATAGGGATCACCACGGGTAGGGCGACCCGTGCGGGTTGGCGGGCCGGGTTGCTCCGGGTACGGGCGTGGGTTGCAAAATTCCAACCCACGACCAACCCACGCCCGCAGCGAGGGTTGGCCCAGCCCGCTGCGGGTTTGACTTTTTTCCAGCGGGCATTCACGGGCTGTCGATGATCATCCACCGATCCCTACCGATCTCCACCGATCTCCACTGATTGCAGTCGTCAAGTCGTGACTCGTGCTGTACTAGTAAGTAGTTCTTCCTTTCTTCCTTAATCCTCAACTCCTCGTCAAGTCACCATCTCCCCGACCATCGACCGATCGCCATCTACGGAGCCAAGTCACCGCGCTGCAAGTCGCCGCAGTTCCTTTGCGGCGTTGTGGCTGTCCTCGTCCTCGTCATCTCTGTCTCCGCCTCCGTTTCGTTCTCCCGTGCCGCACTGCGACTTGCACGCTCTTTCTGTGATGCACCGAGGCATTCGGGGCTTCTTTTCTTGCTCACAATCTTCCCCAAGTCCGAAATCCCAGTCGCCGTCCAGAGGCCACGCGGCCCCTCCTCAAGTCATCAAATCGAGTTTTTATTTCCTTTCTGTGTGCCAGCTGTCCCAGGACGCCCTCCCTCTTCTCGCTCTTTTCTGATATCTCTCTTTTCTCCCTCGACGCGACCTCCATCCACGGACCGCATTCAGCAACTAGAACTCGACTGCGATACGTGAGTTTTCTAACCATGATACCCTCCGTCTCTAGGTCACCTCACACACACTCTGTCCTCACGGACTCACTCGCTATTCTCCGGTACGTATGCCAGAATCCCTGTTTCTCAAAAGTGACTGACATCATTGGTCGTTTTCCAGTCCCTCAAACCTGACTTTCCACGCCACACGATGACCAACATGCTCTGCCCTCAACCCCGACCTCGTAATCACACTATGCACAGTACTCCTTCTCCAAGGCAAACGTCTCTGTGCTCTGATGCGTACGCAAGTCGGACAACAACCGGATCGCGCGGGGAGTAGGTGCCCCGATGGTGAACCGCATAGAGGACACGAGAATCGGACATCGGAACGCGATATGGGGCGACCAGTGAGTTTATTAAATGCCTCAACGCTTTTATTTTTATTTCTCAGATATTTCACCTTCTCGACCGAAGGCACGACGCCCAAAGCATGCACCCTCCTCCTCCGCGGTCCATCCAAGGAATATCAAATGCGTCAACAAAAGCTCACTCATAATGGTGATGCTTTCGTCCGCACGCAGCCCAACTCATCTTAATCGGGCCAGACTGAGGTTAGAAGTCAAGGCTTCGTGGTGCGTCAATTATCACATTTCTCTGCACTGGTCCCTCGTCCTCATGCTCTTCACCAAGGACGCCGCATCGCCTTCACACGTCCCAAGCTATATGCGTCTATCCTTTAGACAGACGATTCGCTGCCGTTCGAACCTCTGAAGCTAGCCCGTACCTGCAGCCACAGTTCTCCAGCTCAACGTTACTCTCTCAAGTGTCAAGTCAGTGGAGTCACTGCCATCCGGGCTGTCAACGTTATCGAGTTGACATGCCCTCGACTTGCCTGACTCACAGGGCGTCGTGCTTGTTTGTAGGCTTGAATCGTACGTGTTTTGTTTTGTTTTGTTCCATTTCTTTTTTCCTAGCGGTTTCTCATGTTTGACGACTGTTACATGTGTCGACCATCGCTCTCCCACCCGCATGCCTGCATGCGCCTCAACCTGATTACCACGACAACACGCCCCTCTGCGCGATCCTGCAAGCACCTCCCCCGCTCCAAGCGCGCGTGCGACCTCTCCAACGCCCTCGTCCATCAGCGCCGCCACAAGCACCGTCCTTGCTATAAAGTCAACACCGGTTGTTGTGTCACCATCACCGTCTCCCGCCAAGTTTTTGCGTCTCGATACGCTCTTCAACAATTGCCTCATCAACTTGGGAAGTGAAGAGGCAGTCGATGCTGCGTGCCACACAGGAAGATGGTGGCGCGCGTGTACATACAGGGTGGGCCAGAGGACTTGTATCTGTGTAGGCTGTATGGTGTCATGTATTTAAAGTATTGGAATAGTTTTCAAGAATACTAATCATTTATTTACTTTACTTACTACATGGATGTGAATATGTGTGATTATAGTCCATCAATGCATCAACCCGTGAGCCTTCATCGTGCGGGAACCCTCCAAAGTTGTGGATTCCCGTGAGAAAACCCTCCCTCTGCTGGGCGGGAAACCCTTACCCTTGGCGCGGGGCACGGGTAGCGCCGGCGGGCGGGTACGGGTCGCTCCAAAAAACCCCGGGGTGGCCCGTGGTGATCCCTAATCGGGGAATAGGCTCACATCGTTGTATTTCACCTGTTTCCCTACGTTTCGCTCTGAGCGCCTGGGCATCCTGATGTTGATGGCTGGTTGTGAACACGGACTCAGACATGCACCAAGCATGCTCACCGTGTCTTGGATGTGGCGTGGGGATCTAGTTTCACACATGTAAATGCGGCGATCATACGCATGGCATAGCGCATCCCAAATTTCCCCATGCAACAAGGATGCACAGGTGGGGAAGACGGCGTGTGTGGTGAATACCCACCCCCTCCTTCTAACATAGCAAAACTAAGTATAAGTCGAAGTTGTAATGCCGCTCACGACCCCCGACCCCCTTCAAAGCATTCCCTCGCATTGAACGCGGCCCGGTCTAACACTACAAGGCCACAGGCAGCTTGCAAGTCTCCCTGGGCATGCCCATCGCCTCGGGCCAACCCCTTTGCTCGCACGCCGCAACTCAAGGATGCACGCTACGACATTGAGGATACCCGCTTGCATTACTCGGCTGCGGATGAGCTCGCTGCCCCAATGTTGACGAAACGCTGGAAGGCTAGGAAAAAGCGGTAGGAGGCATGCTTGTCGAACAATTGATAAGCCTGGTTGTACACCGACACGTGGTGCGCCTGAGATGGGTGGTGGCCAAGGCGTGGTAATGGCTATCGGCGGAGGGGTGGGAGCTGCACAATGTTGAAAGTTGAGACGAAGACCTGTGAGACTTAGCGCCAGGGTTGGTAAACAAGCAGCGCGCGGAATGGATGGGGTCGCAGAGGGGGAAGTAAAGATCGGATGGGGTTCGTCGTGAGCGAAAACACGGGAAGCGGTGACGGGTACATCAGGGAATCCGGGTCGCGCTAGCGCCGAACTGGCGAGCAAAATTCAAGTTCGATGAGGTTTGTTCATTCCCAACTCCAGCGTGAAAACCGGAAAGGCGATTACCGCTACGAAAAAGAACTGTTCAGAGCAAGAAGGAAGCCAAGGCCATTCCAGTTGACGCACTGTGCATAAATGAGCAGGTCCTGCAAAGGATTGATGGAGAATCAATGGGAAATTGTGGTACATCCCCGACGTAATTTCTAGCACACCATTGTGTATCGAAGGCAATCTTTGGAACACGAGAATCCCACTAAATTATACAGAGTCATTCCAAAGACGAAATAGCACAAACAGGTTCCTGGAAGAAGCAGCAAGGCCGATGACGCCATTATACGGGCCAATGGGGTACGGTGCATCTTTCCACGCAGACCAATGTTCTGCCAGCAGCTGCCAATGACGCTGCGTATTGCGAAGCCATTGGGCCCTTTACAATGCTGTTCATACAACGGCATGTCTTGCACCGGAAAATGTCAGTTTATATCTTTACTTGTGATACAAGTTGAGGTACGTGCCAGTTCCGATGGCGTCATAAGCGCCAGCCTCTGGTGACTCACCTTAGACTGATCACCCACAAATGGTCCTTCCACGTATGCAGCATGGCTGCCTGTCTGTGATTCGTGTCTGCGTCGACAACCATGTGTCCCGCCGCTCCATGGAGAGGTGACCGTCATGCATTGCGCACACCGCTTGACAGCCTATGTAGCTTTGGGAAGGGTCGAGCCATTAGTAAATGTTAGCACTCGCAGTTCAGGAGTGATGTTAATGGAAGCCCTATTTCAGCACCACCATCGTGAACATCAATCAGATGTTCACTTTCAGGGTGGACAAGGAAAGGGAGATGGGTGGGGACAGTATCTGCATCACAGTCCCTTCAGCGGGGACAGGTAAGACGACAGTTGAAAAAAAAAGGCAGTCGTCAATGTGCGCGGCACGACAAACACAAGCAAGATTTGTAAGCAGGTTACAGCGCTGATAACTTATGTAACTACTGTAGTCGAGTCACCATCGTTCACCTCTGCTGTCATTCATCTCCATTCCGCACGCGTCTTCTTGCTGTCCCTCACCTCGGTATCCTGCTTCCCCCCCGGTATGTTATCCTTATGGTCTCACCCTGGTAAGTTCCTTGACTTATGGTCCCCATTCTCCTCAAGGATCGCAACAGCCTTTTCAATTTGTTCCAGTACACCCTGTGCAGTGTGCACGGAAGAAGAAAGCCCTCGCTCAATGGACGTCTTCCACCCTTTTCCGTGGCCTGTGGGAAAACCATGGCATCTGATTGGAAATTTGAAATAGACAGGAAGCTGCATTGAAGGGGTGCATCAATAACTCGAATTTTCATGGTGGTGCCTCCACCACGACGTATCGTTGGTCATTTTCACCTCTATAACCACCTCCACATCTAACTGAATGCCAAGCCTCCGACAGCCCTTTCAACGCCTCCTTGGCGTCAACATCGACAAATCAAAACAAATTGGATGGCGTGCCATCCAGACCGTCACCTCAACGGCATCTGTCCATCCCTGCGTGGTACGGGCAAACGCCAACACTGGAAGACCAGCCCCGATTGCCCTGCCACAAGTCCTCCTTCTCCGCCTGATAGCAGTGATAGGTGTCTTCCGGAATGCAGCGAGTGTCTTGACCACCAGGTGCGGGAGACATTGAAATGTTCCAAAGCACAGTCAGTATTGCAAGTGTTTGCATCTAGAGCATGGTCTTTTCTTACATTTCTCTGCAGTTGACGGCAATCAATGCAATGGTTAGTGATAGATGCGCGACAAAAATGCTCATTATTTTTCCTCTACTCCCAATAACAGATTGTGAATGCCCATGGCCTTGCGCATGAAAATGCCTGCACAGGTTCTGCACAGGGGTGCTGGGAATGTCATTGCTGCACCTTCAACATTCCAGTCATTCATCTACATCTGCCAATAGTACGTTGTCCTCACCTTCGCGTCCCTCTCATTTCCTTACCTGTCATCCTTCCGGCCTCTCCAACCACTGTGCTAGTACATCTCAGAGTTACACTGCCCATCTCCTATGGAATTTCGCGGTGGTTCCTCCGCCACAACGTTTGGTTGGCCATTTTCACTGCTATACCATCACCATGTTTAACTGATTGCACGCCATCAATTCTTCAAGGACACCAACTCCACAAATCAGATCCCACTTGCGGGCGGCGGCAATCGTTTCTCACACCACACCTTCATTCTTCTCTCCAAAACCCCATCCAGCCTCGTCCGTCTCATCCACCGCTCTTTGATAACAACCGTCCCGGGTCTCACTGCGCGATCGATGCCTCTCTGTTGCACCTCACTCATGATGGCTGAGTCTGGTCCTGAGGCTTGTGCTACCTGACACGTCTGACAGCTTGCACTGCCTTGCTCATCTTCACACCCTGCCTTAGGTGATGCGAGCTCGGTGGGGTATAACAGCATGGGTCTTTCCTAATTCGTAATCAGCTTACCCGAGAAAAAAAGCTTGACATGTGTATACGTCCCCAAGGTAAGCCGTGTCCGACTCCAACTGTTTTCTCGGCATTTCTCATCGACCTTTGACCATATTTAAGCCCGCACCCGAGTTCTTATCAGGCAGTTCAACCTCTCCAGCCCTACACCGTCCTGTTCGTGCTAGTTGGATGCCTAATCATGCCACCCCACTTACATCAATAGGCACTTGCCTCTCTACACTACTACAGTATATCTACAACTGCACATAGATGTCATCCACACCAAAGCTGAGGCAGTCGATATACCCACACCAGTCGCCGACGCTCTGTGCAACCCCCTTCGTGCGACGTGTCGTCTCCTCTCGACACCTTCCTAGTTACTTTCCCAATGTGCATGACCCCAGCCCGAGCTAGTGTTGCCGCAGCTTGGCTCCGGCTAGCACATCCACTGGAAACTCATGGCACACGGCATCGAGCTTGTGCTTCCGGGTTTAGGTTCACTCTTTTCTATTGCAAGTTCACCCTTATCTCATGTCGTCCATCCTCATAGGACGGGGACTCAGTCGTGAATGCTTCTCCAGGACAACACCTCCCATCAGAAATGCCAACGAATGGGCTTAACTGCTTTGCATATAGGAAGGTACTGGGGTTGCGGCTGTGGTCGAGGAAAACAATCTGGGACAGGTAACTTACGCGGCGTGGCCACTAGCTGGGGATTCAATATTCAATAATCAACGTTAGCTAAAAAAAAGAATTCCACGCCCATTCTGCAACTACCTGCTTCAGGACCCAGGCTATTACATCCCGTGGCTTCGACTGCAATACTGGCACAGATGGTGTTCCCCAATGAGGTACACCCCTGTCCGCGGCCTTCTCCGAATCCTTCCGCCTCATCCTTGCTATCTTCGTCGTCAGGGAGCGCTTGATGGCCTATTGCGGGTTGGTCGACGAGAACTCGCCGTTGCAGGCATTTTGAGAGCTGGGGAGGGGAGAGTCGTGCGGCAAGCCATTCGTCCGAAAGCTCATCACGCGCGCGGGATCGACGCGATGATGGGTACAACACCAACAGGTTAATCCATGGTGTTGTACATCAGCGTCGTGCACGCCAGCGGTGCGAAGCGATCGCACCCGCCATGCGGCAATCCAGGGATTTACGGGAGCGAGCACCGCATCAATGGTCTGGCCCGCGGGCATCCCAGAGAGTCTGCGCGTCTGCCTCTCAAACACGAGTTTGTTCGCAACGTAGTCATAGTATTTGTGCACGGATTTGTTGTGCGAATGTACGAGGAATGGGGCAAATTTGGTGTCCCCGATGAAGGTGCGGATAACCCAGCCAGCAAGGGTGACTGCGAAGTCTGTGTGCGATGGTTAGAGACGAGGCACTTGGTGCCTCACATCTTCACCTCGCTACGTCCCCTACTCATACTCGCGGTGCTCATGGTGCTCTTGCCCGTGCTCATGCTGGGGGCGGTGGTGGCACCGTCATCCATGATATTAAACCCGCATGGCATCTACACATGTACAACCTACTTGAACGACTCAACTTGTCCTCATCGCCGTCCTCGTACACGTGACCGTACCTGGCACGCTCCGCTTGCTGCCCGGGATATATGGTCCGGCTGAGTTCGGCTTGGACGTCACACTCTTTATTGTCGAGTAAGTTATGTCGCGCGGTGTGCTGCAACGAGTTATTCCTGGTCTGGTTTGTTTGATTGGGTCGGCTGTACATCTTTTCTTTTTTTTTATTAGTGCCTCACTCGCTCTCTTTGCTTTCACTTTTTTATATTGGCCTGACTCATCATAATCCTGTCAAAGGTATTTTATCGAGCGTGGTACATGGGACGACACCCTGGAAGCCTTCATCAACTCCGATGGTGATCCATCCCAGTTTGCAGTCAATACTCTTTTTTTTTCTTCCATTTTTTCACTACATGGCTTTCTAACTGCGCGAATAACCTAGTTCATACCTGCCGCAGCATGGTAGGTGACTCCTTCCCCGTCCGATCTCTCTTGCCTAATGTCTACTCCGCTCATAGATTTGTTATCGTCAGTAAGTGAAATTCTTGCTCTGTACAGATGATAGATGAGCTTTTGACCACTAAATGCAGTATGCATTTACACACAGCAGTCTCCACTGTCGGTTTTGGCGAAATAACACCACGCTCGTTCCTTGGGCACCTGGTCACACATGACTTTGCGCAATCTGAAGTGGTACGTTTCGGCTCCTTGCTGTGTTTACTACACTCGCAGTTAGCTGAATCGATCCCTTTCAGTATCTAGATTTTCCAGAGTCCTTCCCTTATCATGTGGCTGTGGACCCACTTAAATAGTATTGAAGAGCCGTTTCTCATGAATCCGAATCGGATTGTGGCAACAATATGTGAAAGCGACGAGGGGCACCGCCAGCTTGCAGAGATTCATGTGGCAATGAACGTGCAGGGCACTTTGTTGAAGCGGATTCTAGAGCGGAAAAGTGGGAGCGAGAGCGAGAAGTAATAAGTTATCTTTGATTGATATGAACATTCACTGTGGGCATTTTGGAATGTTAAGCCAAATTTTACAGTGATTTAATAGAAAAAATATTTCATATAAGTTTACGAATTAAGCATTCAATATACCATAAACTAATTTACAATGTTGTCCACGATGAATTAAGGGTGATGGTTTTAATAACATGCTGAATACATTAATAATAAAAACAGGCATGTGATTTGCATGTACTTATCAAAGTAATTTACAATAAACACGGCACGTACATCTGAAAAATATTGAGAGATATATTACTAATGGATTTTGGATGTATTTAGGTGTCCCACTGGAAGGACATCAGATGCGACACCCGATGTCATGATGTCCTGACTCAATGATTCTTGAAGTCAAGACTTGTGATGTTGGTGTCACGACGTCTTTGTCTCCCAGACCAGGTTGCATGTGTACACTTCAAGGTAATCAATGACTATATATATGTCAAGCTCCTCCACGGGCATCGCGTGCACGAAGCAAACACCTAAAGTCATGCGTCCATCTGATTACAGCAGCATCGCTCCCCGGCAATCACTGGAACCCCAACGCGAGCACGAAGGTGAAAGTCGCGTGCTCTTTGAAACCTCCGTTGGGCTACATGGTGATGTGTCCTCAGGAAGGAGCCACGAGGGTTGCATCGGACCCTACAGCCCTTTGCAACTGTCACTGAATTTATCCGGAAACGCACGACCCATCTTCCAAGAATTGAGAAGCAAGTTGGACGGTCTCAAGCGTACGTTTCGTTTGATAGGACGTCCATATTCGGGCTCAGGGAAGACGGGATTGCGGATGAGGTAGCGTAGGAAGAATGAAACCAAGATGGGCATGGCAATGCAACGTGACTCAGACCTGAATCAGATTGACACAGTGCATCAGCATCACCACGATCACCGACAGACGTTGGACATTTACCAGATGAGACCGCGTTCACGGAAGTGGGACGAGAGAAAAACTTTCAAGTTCAATTCTGGGTCACCTAGAAAGGCCTCCATGCGATCCGCATCGTCATGTGCACTAACCAATGCATCTTCCTCATCTTCCGAGTCAGAATCTGTATCGTCCGATTTGGCCTCAGCCTCAGCCATGTCTCGGGTTTTCGCATACGACCTGCACTCGCTGTGAGCCTGCGCCACCCTTTTTCTTCTTCCGCTTCTTCTTTTCCATGTTATCCATGGCATGTTTTACGCGCAGTGGAACGCTCAGTATCCCCAGCCCATCAAGCTCGATCATTTATGAAATCTGTCGGCCCTCATACTCGTTGTCATCATCGTCTGCCGTTTCCCTCTCGGTAGCAACTCACCATATTGTAATTGTTATCATTAGCACCTCGGCCATGATGCAAAGTAATGATGTGAATGCGAGCGCTGTGCGTAGAGACGACATGAGTAATCAGTTAGAAGGGGAGGCACGGAAGGTTGTGATAACTTCGACATACCTTCGATACCAACTAAAAATCCACGCTCCTCAAGATTTCGTGACAGATACCCATGTAGAATAAAACAGGATGCATCATTGCACGCTAGTTCCCCGCCGTATCTGCACAGGATGACGATGACATGGAGGTGGTGGTGCGCACTTGTGATAGCACGCTCGGAGGAGAGGGAGAGCGGATATTGATGCGCCAATTGGGTGGCCGCACCCGTTAGGGTACAGCGTGAGCTAGGGAGTCGGGTTGGAGTCAGGTTGGAGTATCCGTACCTGCAGGGAATGTGACAATAGGCGACTCCGCTTTTGGAAAGGGTGTGACGGCGATGCAAAGTCATACTGTCCCTAGATGCGGAATCAATGGACGGTGGCGTCACGCACAAAAGATGGCGGTGATGGGTGAGGTAGCATAGTGTTGCCGCGACTCGGCTAAAAGTCGGCTAAGGAGTCAAAGCCGGTCATTTTTTCCCACCAGCTG
>QLOU01005927.1:0-12676 GCA_003313715.1 Russula abietina | reverse complement strand
GCCGTGGCCGCTCTTTCATGCTCTGTGCATCCCCAGTGCCCCCCTCCACGACGGTAGCGACGGTTGAGGTGTCGCCGTTCTTCCCCGACAGTGATTCGGATGACCCCATCACACCAGTGCCTTCTCTGCCCAGCTGTGGTGCCTCTTGCCATGGCTCACGCAATCATACTCGAGGTGGGACTATCGTGCTTTCACACGCGCCTGGCGTGAAACGTACTCCACCTACATCACCGATCGTGGGTCCAGCGCTCCCAGCGCTCCCAATTTTATCGCCGTCTACCTCGACATCAGCACTTCCTCAGCCTCAACCGGACGCCTGCTCTGATTTGAGCACGCCATCGATTACGAGCAGCTCGCTTTCCTGCTCCCCCAGTACGAGCCCAAGTTTGAGCCCGGGAGAACTAGTGTCACCCACGCGGCTTGCGCCTCCGGTGCTGGACACAGATAAAGAAAGCGACCCATCAATTCACCATTCGGACTAGCACAACCCCGTCAATCGGTACGGTATAGCCTTTTTTTTTTAACCAAGTAAACGTATTTGGACGCTGATTCGTTCTCCCACAGTTACTGCTATTACACAGACCTGGTGAGGTGCTTGAACACCCACGATGGGCTATCCGCCCCAACACACACATACACCGACGCCAACACATCACCTGTTTTGTTTAACCTGTCGCCTTCCTTCCTGACTCCCTTCAAGTTTCCCATACCCCGAATCGCCAGGTCTCCCAAAACCGGCCGCGTGACGTGGCTGCCTATTACAATCGGATTGCCAGTGGGTCACATAGCTCACACGAATTTCCCTCATTTACCCTCCTCTTGGATGTACCATTTACCGAGTGTCATCACGCAGATTAGACTCATCGACGAGTCTGCCATGATTGTATGATCTACGCCTTTGCGTGTCCTTTCCCCCTTCATCTTATTTACGAATGAATGGGCGCTTGCGATGACGTGGCTGATGTCCCTTTGTGTACTATTACTCGTTTCTTTCTACTTCTCTTCCTCCGTGACAATCTCCGCCTGACACACGACATACCTGGGGGGGGGTTCTGGATAACATACTTCTCTTCTAATCTCGCCGTTCATACGAACCAAACATGGGGATTTTCCCCATTCATATAATCTTCCATCTTGTCTTCCATCCACAATTTATTTTCATCATCTGTATTACCACCACATTTTGGGTTAATAATCTCACAATCATGCTTTTTTGGGAGCAATGCAAGCAATGCACACATAGTTTACCATTTAGTACGGGTGCCGAGGAAAAGAGCAGAAAGGGCGCGGGCGCGAGTGCGAGTTGGAACTTCAATGAGGTAGATTTACCCTTACGTGTCATCGATGACCGATGACCGGTTCTTAGTGACGCGGTAGCGGATCATTTGTTTCAGGTGGTATTTACCATGACATTGCCCTGTACAGTAAAGGCATGCTAAAAACACCGAACTAGCATCATGGCTATTTGTTTCGCTAAGTGAATATGAGCGCGCAGAGCAGAACGCGGACCTGCAAACCTGCGGGGGATCCCCCAATACCCCCAGATCACCTCACAGTGATGCGTTTTATCTGAAAAACTCCCGTAAAGTGACTCAACCTCCCTTTAAAATGAAATAAAATGAAAAAAACGAGCATTTTCACTCCTTCAAAGCAACTTTTATCATATTTTCGTTACATCGTACTACAGTATATCGCTGCCTCCGGAAGTGTAGTGCAGAACTTGAACGACTGGCACTCGGCTCTGACACCACGGTCTTATTATAAATTAAAGCTGCCGACAAGAAATGTCCGGGGTCTGAGTCTAATTGAGTTCAGACATTGACAAACCAGCACTCAAAGTCATCGACCATCCGCCGAGGACGCATTTTTTTTTGTAGTATAGACCGCTATCAAGGTAACTGGTATTGGGACAGCAAGTTCAAGGTCTTGAATGCGCTGGCAGTCATCAATCAGTAACGGATGGCCACAGGTCGGATCATACCGTCGTCGACGAGTACTAAACCCATACACTACGCATAAGGACACCTAGCTTAGTCCTATACGCCGTCGAACTTCCCTCATCAATACATCCGAGTGTTCTTGCGCCTTTTCTGCACCGTCCCGCGCAACCTGCGCTAGGAATGTCCTATCCTCACGAAGACGCGCGAACTCTGCACGAGGCTTGCGCAGCGCTTCCTCCACCGCTTCCGCCACATCTTTTTTCAACAATCCGTGGTTGCTCCTGGCGTAACGCTCTGCGAGCACAGTTGGCGCTTCGCCAGTACAGGCGGAGAGGATTGTGAGGAGATTGCTCGTGCCGGGACGTTCGACTGGATCGAACGTGATGCCGGAAATGGAGTCGGTTACGGCGCCGCGGATCCGCTTGACGATGGTCTCGTGTGAATCGGTGAGCAGGATGCGTGAGTTTGGGTCAGCTGCGGACTTGGACATCTTTGCTGTGACATCTCGAAGTGAGAGAATGCGTTTGGATGGCGCTGTAAATTAGCGGTTAGATAGGCTGCACGATATTGAACATACCCAAAGCATTCACGCACTTAGCATGAGCTCTGGAAGCTGGAACAACGGTGTAGGGCTTGAATATGTGCGATTGAAACTTTCTGCTAGATCTCGTGTTAGCTCAAGATGTTGCTGTTGGTCCTCTCCCACGGGCACATGTGTTGTTCTGCTTTAGTTTAGACGTTGGCACTGCCAGGTGAACTTGATTTCACTCACCCATATGCAAGTATGTCTGCTGCCTGTAGAACAGGATACGTAAAGAGTCCGGTATTCAATAAGGAGTCATCAATTTCAGACTCGTCGTTCGAATTTCTCGAAACTGCCAACCGCGTCTGCGAATCGTATACACACGTTTAGTCATGGTTGAAGATGTGTATGCAAAAGGCCAAGTACCTTCCACGTCGTCATTCGCTTCAACTTTCCAACCGGTGTCAGACAGCTCAGAATCCAAGCGAGTTCGACATGGTTCCGGACCTATTCGACATTGTTAACGGAAATCCCGAGAAACAAAGAGATGCAAAACTGTCACCTCATCCTGATGAAAAACAACAGATCTTTGAGGATCTATACCAGACGCAAGTATGAGCGCCATCATGGTTGTCCGCGCCTCTGAGAGGAGCTTGGGGTCTTGGGGTAGGGTGAGGGCATGCCAGCCGACGACGGAGAAAAAGAGCTTGTCTCCTGGCACAGCAGTGGACTGCAACTTGACCCAGTTTGCAAGCGCACCAAAGTAATTGCCGAGCTGGAGGAGGGGTCAACATGGCCCTAAATGACGGAGAAAAAAAAGGCATACGTGGGGAATGCCTGTGGGCTGTATTCCTGAGAAGATTATATGGGGTGACTTTGTGGAGACACTTCGTGACAACTGTAGTCCTGGCCTGTAAGCACGCCACGCACTACGTGCGAAGCCTTTGCCATCCCAATGTTGGAAGGTTGTTGAAAACCTGAGCGGCGGAATATGGACGCGTCGCATGTGCGCGACGTTTTCAGGAACGAGCACGAATCCGGACAGCGGCCCGAAGATGCCGTAGACGGTATGACGAAACTGTCAACCTGGAACTGACATTTTTTCTCTCGCGGTTGCGTTGCGGCCAAGAATCACAAAGGATCCAAACAGATGAAAGTCCAGCTGTATAGGCTTAGCAATACTAGAACGGTCCTCTACCAAACTCTCGCGGGATGGGTCGAATACATAAACTATCACTATGGATCATTGATTGATATAAAGCGCAAAATCCTTGAACCAAACAAACTGGTCTTTCGGCGTGGCAAAATTCATGTGGTGTCCTCCAAAGAAGGTACTGAGAGCGAGAGCCGAATGAATGTCAGAGTTCCATCTAATAGTGATTCTGGAGGTACTTGCCTAAAGAAGACACCCTGGAAACCAACGGGATCGTCTGACCCTTGGGCGGTACCATCCTCTGAACCAACACATAGGTCGTCATTATCTTCTAGGGGCTCTGGGTTATCTTGCAAATCGCTATGGGCATCCGTATCTGACATGTCGTACGGGATCGTGGCGACAAAACCAGTCGAAGAATCTAGCGGGACACGAGGGGATACCACTTCGGTCCCATCGCGCTCAGATTCAATTCCAGGTCCGATTAGCCCACCCAACAAAGGTCCTAGTAAATTGTCATCGCCCTGCGAGTTCGGATCACAGAATGGAGTAGGGCCGTCATCGCGTTCCAGAGGCTTGTCGCGATAGAACACGTCCGTGCGACTAATCGCGACTCTGCCGTTGACCTCTAGGGTGAAGCCCCCATCCTGATCTCCAGGGGTATTGAGCACAACTGTCTGGCTGACATGTGCCCACGCTCCCCTTGAGAACGAGAAAGACCCTCGAGCAATAGAGAGCCCATAGGTCTGATCACACACCGTCCGTGGGGGCGTCATACATAAGGAAGTGGTCTGCTGATCTTTCGGCGCGTACTAGGACATAGAATCTCGTGAGCACTTGCGCAGGAAAGGAAGGGCCTGGCCTTACGAGATAAAGCTCGCCGGCACCACCGGCACGCCACATCAGTCGTGTACTAAAGCAGTCGAGAGCAGAGTTTCCACCAGAACAACGCGTATGACCGCCGTAGAGTCCAGGTAGTTTACCGCCTCTAACCCAATCAAAGTCGCCCGGGAAAAACACTTTGTATTCCAGAGTAACATTATTTGCTTTGCTGATATCGAGCGGCTTTGCATAGAATTCGGAGCCACCCTGGGGCCGTCTCGCGGGGTTGACCGAATCCTTGGGATAAAAGAGCTGGAGCATTGCAGAGGCATTTGTCCACAGTTTCCAAGAGGACGCGTCATCCGCATGAACGGTTTCTTCTACGCCAGGAGTGATGCCTACGACGACCTCAAGGTTATCCCTTCCAGAGGCGAAGTGAGTGATGTTGAAATCAGAAAGGTCGGTGAAGAATTTCGGTGAAGCCCAGGCGGAGACCGAGAAATCGTCCGGTATATCGCTCACTGGTTCGAGATGCGAGGTTGTTTCTCGAGCAACGGTGACCCTGGCAGAGTTCTGAATGGATGCAAGCTGAGGAGAGTCTGGCGGGAAAGGGGAACTAGATGCCGAACTGTCGAAAATTGCGAGTAGAGAGTTTGGACGAGTACCAGGATAGAATAGAGGAGGGAAGTTGGGTGTGTCGTCGAGCGCTGGTGCTGGTGCCAGTGGGTCCCGGGTGGCTGCTGGAAGCTCCGCTGATTCTAGGCTTTCTTGCGTCTGAACTGAGTGAAATGTCAAGCACCACGAGAGTCCGAGTGTCGACAGGAGACACAAGGAGATCGCACGCATTCTTCAGGTGCCAATGCTCGTCGAGAACCTCGGCCACGACGAAGAGGGCCATCAGCAGTTGTTCGAACGCGTCCGAGTCGCGGCTGATGTCAAATCTGACTGTCACCCACACAGCTCACTTTCTGACACACAATTACGTAAAGCTCTTGGCGACGTCCAGTTCCGCGTACCATGGCCAGTTGGTAACTCACTCATTCCCACTTCCCACCTGCTCGCTACGGAATGTGTCTACTTGGAACCCCTTTTCAACCCGAATCCTGAACTTTGACATCGATCTGCCTGTCCCGATAGATGGGCAACTTCAGTATTCGTTTCCATTGAAACTAACCTCTGTCTCTCCCTGTTTCGGACTTTACAGGAGTGAGTCTTCCCATTCATTACACTAAGTGAACACACTTTATATTTTGTACCACAACCCCACAGAGGTAGTATTGGAACTATGGAGTAGGTCAGGCACCTATTTCGGACTATTTCTGAACGTGGCACACAGCTGGTGGATCCTCTTTCTAGATGACATCGAGGCCGTAGTAAGCCAACTTACCGTCGCCATGGAGGAGATTCTGTGTACGCAGTTTTGAAGAACGGAAGCATTCTACATGTGGCACGCCTGCTGGAGCAAGATGGCCAAAGATCCTTGCGACCGGCAATGGAAGAGACTTCTCCTGGAGTGTCGATAGTGCGCGAGGTCCATCCGGTCAATTCAGACCACTGGAGACTTAGCTAACACAACGTTGACACACTGTTGTCGACACACGTTCCCCGCAGGAGGAAGTGCTCAACGTATCCCACGATGCTGATGATGGCGCTGTCGAAGGGGCGGCGGACAACGTGAGTACAAGTGTCGATGCAGTTGTTCCGGGTATGTTGCTCCGAGTCGACGCAAATCCAAAGCACCAAATACGTGGCGACGATACACGAGAGCGTTGTCGACGCGGCCATCAAGAACATATGATTATCCGAAGCCGCACCGCCTGTGCAACGTCTGTGCCGCCGAGGATTGTGCGCATCTTCATACTCGGAATCGAGGTGGCGCCCACAAGGTTGTGTAGGGAAAATGATGGCCATAGGGTGAGTATAAATTGGGGTGGGAGGCGCATGTTTACAAACCTCATTCGATTGTCGACGATTGATGGTAGGCATTAGGCCAAGGCGCAGCCGCCCTTCAACTACGAGAAGACGACGGTCAAGGTGGGACGTGCCTGGGAGCTCGGTGCGGTTTGCGCTACAGGACGCGTACGGCCGTTATTCGCACGCAGAGGTAGTAGCGTGGTAAGGAAACGATGCACTCGAGTTTGCTCAAGCTGCATAACATGGAGCCTCTCGACGAATAAGTACCTCGGGGTAAGTAATGAAGCCTGTGAAGCTTACTAGTAACGAGCGAAGGCCAGGAAGTGTTGCGTGTGTGATGGTTGGGATCTTTTCGTCTTCTGCAGTGATGTCGTATACAGCCTTCACCGAGGTGGTAATCAATGACGAGTGGAAGGGGTGACGAATGTGCAGGCAAGTCTGCTACGGGCGTGCCAAGTGTACAAACGGGACCCAAGTATAAGGCCATCTTCAGCAAACATGTGCAAGTTTGAACCATCGATTCCTGCGATCCCATTTCCTTCCTGTAGTATTGCAGTAATAATACCCTGATACAGTACGGGATATGGAGAGCGTCCGTCCAGGTACAGTGGTGGACTGCCTCAGAGTCGGAGTTTGGAGTAGGCTACCAAGGCCGGACGGAGTACGATGTCCCGTTATTTTTTACTGCTCTTCTTCTGCCGCTGGGCGCTGGGGTGTGGCTTCACTGGCTTGTCATACATCTTTCTGTAATATTACAAACTATAAGGCATGGAATGCAACAAGCTATACTCCCTTTCCCTAGCAGGCTGTCATGATCACGCGAATCAACTTTGGCTGTCCACAGAAGACGTCGTAGACGAAGCCTTCGACCTTGTATACCCTCTCACGGACCACTCAGCCAAGCAGTTCTCTCACCCTCAAACCTGCCTTAGCACTAGCACGAATGGTCATCTTCGCTGAAAATCTTACTTGTATGCGACACCAAAGCCCGCTCACATCACGTGGCGGCGAGAGTACTTAAGGCAGCGAGAATCTGTTACATTCCAGTCAATTCTTCAACTCGAACCGCCACCACCTTTACTCCCACTGTAACCGCCAAGTTGCCTCCTCCCCCCCCTGCCCGCTACCCCCACCATGTTACCTACTCCCCCCGCTGGTCCTGCCATGTTGCATTCCTCCGCTGATGGCCCCGCGGCCCCCGCCAGATCGCCCATTCTTCTTGCCAATGGACCTCAAGTCATTTCCATCGACTCACTCGATACTGCTCTGGCAAAACTGGACGTTAAAGTCTCAGTAAAGGAGATCATTGCAGTTGTCCGCGAGGTGGAGGAAGCCAAGCGCGCTAAGATGATTCAAGCGACCGACTCCGAGCATCGTCATGCTACAATAGATGAGCGTAAGTCTCCCACTACTGCTGCTCGCCTACTCTCCTTTAACCCGCCCAATGTTCTAGTTGCTCTTCATCCTCCGGAGCCCTCTTCAGGTTCGCAGTTCACAACATCCGATTTGGTCCCCCATCCTCCGAGACTTGACCCAGTGGTGAAAGAACGCCGACGTCGCCTTCTTGAACTTACTAAACAAGCTTTTCCGAATGGCAGGCTGCCCGACCCGTTTACATCCACCAGGTTAACCTTGCACCCGGATGCCGCCGCTTACCGGCTCCCTTTCATTCAAGCCACTCGTATTATCATTACCAGCGCTGAGACGGACCATGCACTACCGACCATTTTCCAAGATGTTTGGTGCCTTTGGGGCACTGGTGCTGGGATCTCTACCATTGCCACCCATATGCTTGACCCAGCGGTAAGAGATTATAAGGATGAAGGCTGTGCCATCATGGAAATCTTGTGCGCACAGCCTAGTTTTCGAGATTTAGTGACGCTAATAACTTAACATTGTTGACTAGGTTTCAAGGCGTGACCCAATCAATAGATTCCGTCATTCAATTTCGCCCTCAAGCTACGCTGCCAAATGGAGTTTCGTTTATCATCCTTGGCCAACACGTAAGTCACCACTCCTGCACTAATTGTGGAAGAATGGAAGATGATTTCATGGTATGATATACAGGCTCTCCTTAACCACCTCCAGTATCAAATACAACCAGCCTCAATCAACCCACAGATCGCTCAAGAGTTTCCACAAGCTTATGGCCAGATTGAGTGAGTTGACTGCATTCTTTCCGTTTGGAACATGTTACTAAGATCTATTTAATTTAGTCTCATCTCGTATTGTGATCCTGTGACCAACCAAGTTGTCCCCCTCTGAGCCGGGACTGCGTATAATTTTCAGCCTCTTGCCATCCATACTATACAACTTCTCTCTAGCCTATTCTTTCTGTGATTGTAATCAATTTACTGTATTTCCCACATATCCTACCATCCAGCGATACACCAATAACATACACAGTCTTCTTGGGACTTGATAGCCGGTGTGAGCACACAGCATAGGAATGCGTTTGCAGCGTTTCATCTCGGGACCTACTATCACAGGGGGACTAAAGAACACAAAGGGACAAGGCGCCTGCCGTTCACAGTAAGTTAATGGCACGACAAACCCCGAGCCCTATGGGAGTGCGACAAAGCCACTTGCGCGTAAGCCATGCCATACCGGACTTTTAGTGGTCACCCGTGTGGGGATGGAAGACGCCGTGGATGTGAGTTGTGCAGACGTCTGGTTTCACCCAAGGTCCTCCCGCACGAGCAGCCCACGAGTGGAAATTGCAGCCAGTCAATGGGGAGAACTGCTGTGGGCGTTACTGTACGTCCACGTCCAATTCCGGTGGGCGGCCAGAAGGATCGCCGATTGCGTTGGTAGTGTCATGAGTATAGAGATAATGACGAAGTGCCTGTTTGGTGCAGACTAGAGTCAAAGCCTTGCCATCTTCTGTGATGCGCTGATGACGTTCTAGCCGTTTCGCCAGGGGAGTGATGGGCGTCTTGCGTAGGAGATGACGGGTTTATCCTTCATTGCTGTGTTGACGCGTTGATAAGTTGCACGGCCAGGAGAGAGAGGAAAAACGACACGCACCTGCTATACTAGCTCATTGCTTCCATCGGTTGACTGCTGCTGACCACGCCGATCGCAAGACAAATGCCCAGTATGCAAAGGTGAGGACAACCGCGCCCAATTATGTATAACGAAGGTTGGACTCGGAAGCAGCTCAGCACGGGGCCACAATCGTAACCCACATACCCACGACGCGAGACATTTTGGGACAGTGAGGGCTGTGCGTATGGTCTCGCTCTGCCACACGAAACAAAAAAGAGAAACACATTATAAGTACAGCGACTCGTATGAGATGGGAAAAGACGCACCATGGAGTTTTTGACGATCCCGAAAGAGGGGTTCGTCAAGATTTTCTTTCTCATTCATCAGCGCTACCAGCTCGTCCATCGTGTTCGTCCCGTTCGCCGCTCCGACACTCAGGAGTGGTTGATCCCGTTGAAGTGTTCGAGAAGTAACCCGGAGACGTCACGGTACTGCACGTTCGTCTGGTACACATAACCGCCATACTGTAAGTGGTCTATTCTGAGTAGGTCGTTCCATCAGGGTGACCGCGGGAATAAGTGACAATTGTATGGTTGAATTGCGGGCCTAGGGCTGCGGCAACAACCGGGCATGATGACAGAGACAGCGATGATCGTTTCAGGCAGTTTGAAGATTCCCGTCCTACCGTCTTGACGACCGTGACGGACATAGTGTTACGGTCCCAGACGAACCTAGACTGTCCCGTCCTCCATCTGTGCGGACCATGTGGACAGCGAGCAGGCTGTCACGGTCACCCCCAGAATCTTTTCATTCCCATCTTGGCCCCTTGTACTGCTGCCACTTGACACCCTCGAGCGTGACTTGGAGCCAGGTGAGGGAGTGGACAATGGGCGACGAGACGCCGCGCAGCGTCATGCACACTTGAAGTCCGACGACGGAGCAAAGCCTGAGCGACACGACGCCGCATAGCATCCCATACGCTTGAAGCCACCCGAACGTGTTGCCAAATATCAGGACGAAGCAGGGGGAGCATGGCAGGAAAGCACTCCTGTCAACTTTGATCGTCCCCAGCTCCGGTTTACCACTGTAAAGGGCGACGTCGAGGCGCCGAACCCGGGCATGGTAATAGCCAAGCGTGAGGCCGAGTGGCCCCCGCGAGTACTGGCAACCGAGCCCGTGCGCGTGCCTGATTGGTCACCGCGAAGGGTGCTACACGAGCACAGCCCAATTGTCTTGAAGGGCACAGGCACTTGCAAGCCTCGGGTCGAGCCAACCGTCTTGAAGAGCACTGCTCCTGGGCATCCTGAGGTGGAAATGTCGCACAGAGAGGGGGAGCAACCCTTGGAGGGGACTTACAGACCCAGAAAGACCCTGTGCCGAGACCACAGAACCGCGGGCGTGGGCACCGCCCGTCGACCGCTGAGAAAGAAGACGCAATCGTATATCATGTCACGACCTTTCTTGTAGACGAGTGTACAGTACCCCTAATGTTCACAGTCTCTGTTCTTAGTTATCTTGGTGTGAGCACAGTTACGCCTAGTCCTGTATCTCCCCGCTGCGCTTTTGACTCTCCCGTGTCCTCACTGTCCGCAAATACGAGCGGCTTGAATGAAAGGAAGCCGGTTAACGGTGGCCTGGGAAAAATCGAACCCGGGGTGGATCTGGAACCTTGCCATCCGGAAATGCTTCGAAGTAAAGTTCAACAAGGCGACGTCGGCGTTCTTTCGCTACGGGGTCAAGTGGAAAAAAATGCGAGGAAAATTCACATGTTGGTTTGCGATCGGAAGGGAAATGAAGAGCGTCTAACATATTGGACAGGTTAAAGGAGAGTGGGGCGAGCAGCAAAGTAGTGGGTGACTTACGCTCATCTAGTGTAACACGACAACGCTCCAAGTCGAACGCTTGACTCAGCTTGGCGCGCTTGGCTTCCTCCACCTCGCGGATGACTGCGATGATATCTTTCACTGGAACTTTTATGTCCATTTTAGCCAGAGCTGCTTCAAGTGAGTCGATGGAGACGAATCGAAGACCGTCAGTGGGGTTGGCGGAACTATCAGGGGCAGGAGGCAACATGGCGGGACCGGGACCATCAGGCAACATGGTTGGGTGAGTTACAGTTACTCTTCGGAGGCAAGATGGCGCTCTTGAAAAGCTCCTTGTGACTGAACACCCCTATGTTGCACGGCAACTCTGTAATTACGGTTACTCAGACCGTCCTTCCTCTTCATAATATTGTCTCAAGCTCAAGGAAATAGCCATCTGGGGCTTGCCGCCGAGCGGTGCGATGCAGTTTTGCTTGCAGTCTACGGACTAACTTCTCCATCACTATTCACCACCCCAGGCAACAGGCAGCAGGCAGCAGGCTCGGCACTCCCCTTACACAATGCAGCGTGACAAAGTTCTCAGATGGGGAGGTCAATGTAAAGATCTTCGAGTCGGTCCGCGACGAGGATGTCTTTCGTTTCCTAATCCGCCTGTCGCGACGTAAACGCGTGAATGACCACCTCATGGAACTTGTCATCCTCATCTCCGCATGCGAGGGTGCTTCCGCCCGCCGCATCCCTGCCGTTATCCCATGCTACCCTTACACCCGTCCCGCATGGACAAAAAAGACAAGAACTGAGCACCCATCACCCCCATGCTCGTCGCCAACATGCTCGCCGTCGCAGGCTGTGACCACGTTATCATGATGGATCTACACGTCAGTCAGATCCGGAGCTTCTTCGACTTTCCCGTAGACAATCTATACTCGGAACCTCCTCAGCTTTTGTACATCAAGCTACACATCCGGGACTACGCAGGACGCGAATACCGTTAGTCCATGATCATCCGACGTGAACGCCGGTGCAGCAGAGAGATGCCTTGGGAATTTTTTACCTGGTCAGCTAGCTTGCTTACGGCAAGGTCCCGTAGCCACGTCATTCCAGAAAGGTTAGAATCTAGGAATTTCCATGAGTATTGATGAAGGTTTTTGGACTCGAGTCGACTCGGAAAGCAGTTGACGGACGAACGTGTTTCGGGTGACGGCCAGTTCAACAGGAATCTCAAGCCGTAGGTCCGACGGCATCGATTTGGACGTGACCACGTCTGGACACGCGAGTACGAGAAGCGAATCATCTGCAGCTTGAACCCTGTGAGGCGCACAGCGCACAGCGCAGCGCTAGAGGAACATGGTGGAAACTGATAGCAAAACGAGAAGAAAGGGGTTTACAAAAAGGAAAGGACGTATGCTTCTCGCGCCCTCTCGATCCCAATTTTTTCTGCCTTGGGAAGCCAGGAAGGTAAGTGGGGGTGGAGAGGAGGATCCCGCACGGCGAGAGAGTGCTATAACGAGGG
>QLOU01005901.1:0-13512 GCA_003313715.1 Russula abietina | reverse complement strand
GAATTTAGCATAAATAATTTGTCGCTAGTGCTCGCTAGCGTTCGCTAGCACAGGGTCGATTTCCCGATGACGCGGCAATTGAATATCCAGACCAATTTACTGCTAGATGTAAATTTGAAACCTGTTTCGATCCTGTTGATACAATGTGACGTTAGTCTAACCTTCATTGATGTGATGATTACAACACTAAACGGTCGAAACCCGCGACTTGTAAAGCGTTATAGACTAAGTTGCGAAGACCAACTGCAAGTCGGTCAGCAATACACAGGATTTCTTTCAGAGCAATCAGAAATCCTCATCTATGATCGGATTCGCAGAACCAGGATTGCTTTCGACCGTTGGGATAATCTGAGAGACCAGGTGAGAACATGCCAACACCAAGGAGGCGTAGGACGCCGTCAGTTGGAGGTTGCGGGACTAGGGAAGATCAAAAGGTTAAAATGTATGTTACTCCAGTCCAGGCTTGAAAAGACAAGGAAGAAGCAACGGTTAAGCCGCTAGTAAGATATGATGTTTGTAACCCTATTGATGATTCCAGCACCAAAGCACTACAAACTACTACAGTAACAAAGACCAACTCAGTCTGTGAAGAATAACATTCCATATACTCCTCGCATAATCGATGCTCTCAAGTAAAAACACATGACAATCGGAAATATTCGCCCCTGAAATTAACAAGACGGCGACACTAATTATTTCTTTTGGTTTTGGAGACCATGCAAGCGCATGCTTGCATCACGGCCGATGGCGCCACTACTTGCTGAGGTAGCAAGAGCATTTAAAGAGTCGCTGAAATCCCTAATTGTTGAATATCATAAAGTCAGAATGTTTGTAACTTGAGTCATTTAAATGCTGGAAGAAGAGGGAAGGAAGAAGCACACACATACGCGCTAGGGTTAACGTTGACATACAATGCCCTCATGGGCATGTTCACCATAACTTATTTAAAAATGCGACGGGGGATATGGAATTTGCTATTCAATAGCTTGCTAAAGAAATTCTCGGGCTCGGGCTTTGGGCTTGGCGGGGGACGGTCCTCCATCGATAGGGGCGGTACTTTAGATGACGATGAACTCGATAGAGAGGGCGAAGGAGAATGGTTATCTATTGGTTCCTGGTTCCATCGATAAGAGTCAGCACCCTCGTTCCATGAGCTAGGAGAATGAGAGTCGTCTGGCAGTGACAGGCTCGACTCGGAAACGTAAGAGGCAGAGCCATCTGACGGTGTCAAGCCCGGACCATTAGAGTCATCCGACGGTAACGGACTCGGAACATAAGGGCTATCTGCTTTATCTGTATGACCTGAGCTCGCTGGGGAGGACTGCCCTGAACCCGGTGGAGAGGCTTCACCTTGCTGCCCCTGGTTCGGCTGGTGAGGACTTGAAGGACGAGAGCTGTCTGACGATGACCCCGAGGTCTGGACATAAGTAGAGCCTGTGTCCGCTGCGCTTGGCGAAGAGGGGCTATCTTGCTGTCCTTGGTTCGACGAGCTTGGGTGGTGAGAGCTGTCTAACGGTGACGGGCTCGACACGTGAATGGGGTTTGTCGGGCTTTGGCCTGGTGCAGAGGAGCCATCTTGTGGCAACTGGTTCGACAAGCTTGGATGAAGAGGGCCCTCTGGCGATGGCGAGCTTGACGGATGAACGATGTCCGGCCCCGGTCCTGAGGCTGTTCGAGAGCTATCTTGCTGCAACTGATTCGAGTCGGATGACGGTGACGACGTCTGCACCCAAGTGTCATCTGTATGCCCTGAGCTCGAAGGAGAGGAGTCGCCTTGCGGCCACCGTTTCCATGAGCTCGATATCCATCCGTCGATCCCGCCGGATGCAACCCTGTTGACGATAATCTTGGGCTTGATGGCGCACTGCTCGACCTTGATGACGACTCTTGGCTCGTTTCCGGCGAAGACTTCTCGAACAATTGTTCAAACCCTGACGACCCCAGGCTTGGCAGTGCACTCATCCGGCGGACCTCCCAGTTCGTCCGAGTTGACGCCCGTTCCCATGGGTCAGGCCGCTTCCGTGATGCAGCTCCATTCCCGGCTACAGCCACGCGTACTTCAAGCGTCTCTCGCACTGTTACAGGAGCCGTGAGCACAACGTTGACGACAGAGACGGTAAGGAGGATCTGAACGACAGTCCTGTAGCATCGCATTTTTCGTACGATATGTGATTCGAGCACGACAAATAAGCAGAATCTATAACAAATGAAGCTTGAAAGGGCTATAAATTGGGAAGCGTTAGAATTTATATTGAAGGAAGGGGCACACGCACTATCCAGTACCCCGCTGTGAAAATGTGAGAAAAGGAGCTAGAGAAAGAATCGTGTGTTGACAGGTTTTATACTTGTATCCATCAAGGCCGCGGGCATGGCTCGTTTGAGGATTCATGATCAATAGTAGTTCAGGTGTGCGTGTCAAGGTACCCGATATAAAAGTATTCCACGTCAATGACTGTTTAATCAAGTCTGCGTCCGCACCGCCGAGGCAATTCTATTAAAGGTCTGAGTACTCGCATGACGCATGATGTGTAGTCTGGATTACTTTTCTCTGTGTGCCAGCCGTCTCAGGACGCTTTTACGGTATCCTCCGCTTTCTAGGTCTCTTGATCTCTTTCGCGCCGACTAACCTGTGCAATCCTAGCGTACTGCAAGATTTACAAGATAAGCTAGTGACGATAATATGGATTCGGAATTAGTAGTAATTTTTGCTAGCCTAGCCTAGTCTCGCTAGTAGCACAGAGGGTTTTTCCGGATTGAGCTGATGAAGGTCAGAATATTTATGACTCGGATCTTGAGATTGGCATGAGACGGAGAGAAGAGGTAATAACATACGCTTTAGGGCCAACAGCGCCCTGCAGCTCCAGATGCACAGCACCAGAGCTAGAAATATGACACCTAATTTGTCTTTTAATAGCTTGTTAAGAAAACTCCCAGACTCGGGCTGCGCGGGAGCTGTTACTCTGGGCTCGGCCTATGAGATCTGTCTGTCGATATCAGGTCCCACGAGATCGGCGGGGGAGATTCGTCAGTCAGCTAGTCAGCATCGAGTTCATAGACCACGGAGGGCTGTCTGTCGACATCCGGTCGATTACAAGACCAACCATCCTTTTCGACAGATGCCATCCCCGGTAAAGGGTCAAAATGGAGAGAGTAGTCGACTTCGTACATCTTTTCAGAGAGATCAAGGATTCCAGCCCATTCCTATGATTGTAAGAGCCCTCGGCCGTCGTTCAGAAATTCGGGAATCAGTGCGGTCGGAAGCTGCATCCTCCTCACGGGCAAAGCTGACAGCCTCAACTCACCAGCAGGCTTAAAACGGGTCACGGTGAACATCCGCAAGATCCCACCAAGGATTAGAAGAATGGTTCGCTGCCGAAGAAGTTGCCGCCGAAACGGAACAAGAAGCTGACGTGAGTCCGAGGGCGAGCACGGGCGGAAACGGGCACTACTCGACGCGTAAGCGGCCAGCGCAAAACGAGTTTTATACTGGACACGATGACGTCGATGAAGGAGTCGACCCCGTCTATGGCACGGTGATGGAGAAGGAGAAGGAGAAGGTGGCGATGAAACACGTGCGGTGCGCGCCCCTCCGGTCAAGCGGTCACGCCCAATGCAACAACCGACGTCCCAGCGCAAAGCGAGCCACGTCACCGTTACTTGACCACGACTACCATCTGTCATCGAGTTTGGTTCGTGTATGTCTCATTTTACTGCCAGAATGCTCATTATAAATTCCGGGGATTCCAACTGTGATCAAATATGGCTTCTGAACGGACCAGCATCAATAACTGTGCCTCATTTCTGCTTCTGCCGAGCCGAGTTGTTTGCAAGGCCAATTATTATGACACGCATGCCCGCAAAAGCCGACCGTACAGATCCTCCTCCAGCAACTCGTCCGCTGGCTTGCATACGCGAGTCCTGTGCCCCTCCTGCATAGATGCATCGATGTCATTCTATGGGATACTCGCGCAGTCCGCCGCTCGCTCCGCGCGGTGCCGATGCTCCCCAAATGACCAGCACATGATGTTGATGTCGAAACAACCATGCAGGCTGCCGGAATCAAAAGGCGATGACTGGCTACAGAGTTGTTGCTTGTCAGCTTCAAGGAGCAGCTCTCGAAGTCGTCAAACAACAACTCTGTAGCTAGTCAAACATGTGTACACGTCCGTTCCACTCTGCAACTGCTCAGCATACACAACAAAGACACCTAGTATACTCTCGACAGTTTGACGAGCAACTTGCTTGTCAAACTCTCGAGTATACTGCGTGCGTCTTTGCCTTGATCGTTTTTCAGCGTCCATAATAATGCGATTGCATGCCATATTGTTTGGTACCGTTGGCCGCCTTTGCGATATGCTCACCCCGTAACCGTTGAGATCGGCAGCCCTAGCCCGGCCCGAGGAGCAAGGGCTTTTTCGTCCCTACTCTTCCCTCACTCCCTGCCCGACATTCTCATCCCGAGAAAAAATGAAGCCACTTTGTACGCAACCAAAAATCATCCAATCCATAACGTCATTCATTGCCTTAGTCTTTTCCCCGAAAGAATGAGCTCTCTCATTCCAGGTTGCTGTTCATCAAGTTTTTATCCGTTCAATTGTAACGCTTTGTTGACGGTTTTTGACCCTTTCGTTCTGGAACCGTCCCTGCGCCATTCTCGCAAGTTTATTGCCTACTTACTACCCTCTTTCAGGTCGTTCATCTCGCTCCGCTTTGATCCATCAAATAAGTCCAGATCGGTTGCCAGGTCCACACATTGTCACACGCATCTTTCCTTTATGCCGAAAGGCTATTCTTACTTTTACTTGCATCTCATTTCAGATCTTTTTTTATAATGATCCTGTTCATCGATAACAGCCTACAGGACTCCCCTCGATCACTTGTGACCATGGCTTTGAAGCATGCAAATATAAAACCAGCTCCTGCCGGCGTTTCTTTAACTGCTTTGTTCACCTCACAATAATACAATAACGTTTACTGGGTACTGGATAGTGCGTTTGTCTCTCTCTCTTTCTTCACTTCTAGTTAGTTAATGATCCACAGCCCTTCTCAAACTCAAATTCTCAGCCCTCCTTCATTCATTCTACACACTTTGTCTCTTCTTTTTGTTTTCATAACTGAACGCCCGCTCTTTGAGTCCTAGACTACTCGGCCAACAAACACCATCTAAACCACATTACATATCCGACAAATATGCGATACAAGATAGTCCCTCCCATTCTTCTTATCCTCTCCCTCATCAACTTCCTGCTCGCAGCTCCCGTAGTATTACGAGAGGTACCTCAAGTGTGCGTCGATATGGCGAACGTATCCGAGAACGTGATACGCGTGTCGGAGTCGGAGAAGCGGAGTGATGAACTAGGGAAGCGATGGGATGAGTACTCCGACGAGCCGTGGCAGAAGCGGGGCTCGTCAACAGGGCCAGGGTCAAGCCCTGCCCCGTCGGTAGTGGAGCCGCCGCTTGCCAATCAGGAGTTGGCGACAAATTCTGATCCTTCACCTTCACCTCAATCAGGGGCGAGCAGGAACCCGGGGTTGAGCAAGACTTATCCCGACTCGTCCTCGAACACTCGCATTCTCGGGATCTCCGGAGTCAACCAAGAGAAGCCCGTATTCGCTGGACCGGGACCCGAGTCTGATCCGGCCACATCAAACGGGGGTACAAGGCCGGCGACGATGTCAATCATGACTCATCTGCCCTCGAACCGACCCGAGAAAGCGCCGATGAGCCCTCCAGTCCCGGGTAGCTGGGATCCGTATGATTGGTCGGAAACTTCGTCAGAGGCCGAGTGCGGGTCCAGTTGTATGGGCAATACAAAGGGATTCTTCAGCAAGCTGGTCAGCAAATTCAAGTTCTGACCCAGTGGCTCCGGGGTGCTTTGAATGCGCCGCCGCGCAGCATAGGAGACGACCCGGGGAGTTGCAGGGATTTGACTCTCTGGGCGATGGACTTCTGATGAGAATCTGTGATCGAGCTGGTCTTCCTTACTTTGTTTCGGTTGGTAGATTTGGACCCCTTGGTGCTGGTTTCATCAATGGGGCTAATCCAGGGGAGTTAAAATTACACCCAACAATAAAAGTCACGTTCTAGCTTTGAGATATAACGAATGGTGCTTGTGCTAGATTGTTTATGTATTGCCGCCTCGAGCGAAGACCGACTTTTGCTGAGCACATGTTCATGTTGCATTTGAGCGCTTGAGCAGCGGAAGTAGACCGGGGCGAGTCCTAAGTTTTTCCACGGACAGGCCGGCCCGGCATAATCCATGTGATGGCCCGGACACGTGGTTGGACGTCTTCAGCCGTGAAGCAAACGGCTTTGTTACATTAACAACGCTGTGCTAGCTATTTGGAGACACTCACTGGCAAGTGTGTAGAGCTGTGACTACCGTGCAGAAACTGAACAGGCTGTTACAGGTACTATCCTCGCGTGTTATACATCGACATCCGCGTCGAACTTGCACTCTACCGCTCAAACCGTGTCATGACGGTCTCCTTTCACACAAGTATAATGGTGTCTTTTCCCTAGGAATGTGCAAGCTGGATGATAATGGCACGGGGCTTGTAAAGTACTTTCGTCCCAACGTGCCTATGGCCCTATGCAGGACGGCATTGGCGATGACATGTACCTGACAATGTTGAGAAAGCTGTCATTGGTGACATCGTCACACATTTCCAACCCACGAGCATCCGTCGTGCTACAGTGCGGCGCCGATTCGTCAGGCCTCGATCGGCTCGGCGCATTTAAGTCTATTGCTTCTCAGAGCTCACAAAGACGTATCACGTTGTTAGATATAGTATGATTCTGGCTCGAAGCTGCATCCTCCACTCACGGGCAAAGCCGACAACCTCACCTCACCAGCAGGCTTACGACCACGCTACCTCGGAGGTGGCAACGCGCGGCACCCCACCAAGGAATTGGAAGAATGGTTCAGTTCGCTGCCGAAGAAGCTGCCACCGAAACGAGAAGCGGAGGCTGACGTGAGTCAGAGGGTGAGCACGGGTGGAAACGCGCACTCGACGCGTAAGCGACCAGCGCAAAACGAGTTTTATACCGGAGATGATGACGTCGATGAGGATGGAGGAGGTGGCGGTGAAGCACCCTCGCGTTGTGCGCGTGGTTCCCGGCGCTGTGGCCTGCGTCTTCATACGGGCTGGGCTGCGCACCCGCGGTCGTGCTCGGGCCCACGAAGGAAGAAGGTAAGAAAGAGAAGGAGGGCGAGAAGGGTGAGCAAGGAATAGAAGAGGTAGGCGACACTCTGACGAAAACACTGTCCGAGTCGAATACCATGCACTTCAGCGCCCCCGGTTCCACCCCAACAACCGACGTCGCGCGCGGGCCACCCACCACCCATACCCATTCTCGGCCACGCTACAAGGACGATCACGCGATCGCGACTCGCTGCCGCTGCCGCCTCTGCAGTTTGGTTCGTGTATGTCTCAGGTTGCATCAAAAATTAAACCTGTAATTTTGATCTGCGAGCAACGGTTTGGGCTGCCAGAACGCTGTTTATATAACCCAACTGTGATCAAATATGGCTTCTGACCGATGAGCTGAGCAAAACAATGTCGAGGGGGGAAATGGCGCTGTGGGTATACATAAGGGACGAGATCGGCTCGGCAGAGGTGCACTTTTTCCCTCTTTTGACACGCCATGCCCCAGATGCTCGCAAAATCGACCTTACAGACCCTCCTTCCACCACTCTTCCGTTGGCTTGCACACACGAGTCCAGTGCGCCTCCCGCATATACGTCATTACACCCCCACGCCGTTCACGCCCCGCGCGGTGCCGAGGTCCCCTAATCAACTAGCAGACGATGTTGATGTCGATGTCGAAACCGCCGTCCAGGTTGCCGGTATCAAAGACGATGACTGGCTACAGAAGCTCCTCAATGTCGACAATGAACAACTCACCACGATCATAAGCCATCTCGTCAACAAGGGCAACATCGATAACAAAACTATCAGGAATGCTCGGACCGAACTCCCATCTTTCTCCACAGCAAAGTGGAGTGATTTCGCTGCACAAGCAAGTCTCCCTGGAGATCCTTCTCGTCTCCCACTCAGAGACTTCAAGACCCCTGTTTATCAACTTCCACCTTCGTTCCATAATGCCATCTTCGAGAATTCTTGGCGCACTCAAGACGTCTATCAAGAGGCAGTGGAACAGAGCAGAGAGGAATCTAGGGTTAGAATCCTGGACCCAGTGCGTAAATGATCTGACATACCTGCACTGGCGCTTCTGAATTCCGTCTACAGTATGTTGTTCCTATTTTGGCTCTCTTTCAGGGCCGGGTTATTGACAAGCCAGAGGAGGCTATGCCGGCTACTGTATTTGCAACAGGTGGCGAGGTCGAGCACGAGGTAAGGTCCACATTCCTAATGAAAAGATTTTTATGCGAAGCTTACGATTCTACAGATCATTATGATTGGCGGTATCCTTTTCTTTGTAATTGAGGCGAAGTCGGTCAAGCCATCCAAGAATGATATGGCACAAATTTTTTTAGAGTTGCTATGTGCGTCCTCGAGCCTTGAAGTATGTGTACACATATTGAACACTATACAGCCGCTGCCAAGGCAAACAGAGAAGCGAACTTCGAAGGATTGCGTGTCTATGGAGTCCTCACGAACCTGACTCGGTTTGCGTTCTTCTCCTATGATCCCATGCCCAGCACCTTCTTTCAAGATGAGGAGATCTTCGTCGAGACGCTACGAGATGGTTTTTCCTCGGGAATGATACACGGTATGTGCCTTGTTTCGTGTAAGTCTCTGAAGGCTCATGCTGCTAAACTTCGAGTCAGTTACAAATAAGATTTTTGGCCTTGTGTTATCTGCCTTCATTGATGGGCTGCGTGCTACAGCCCAAAAGAGCCAGCAAAGGGCTTCCGAAGGATATGTCGGTTACATTGCTCATTGGATTTTGACGCGACTAATACGTTCCCTTAGGTAAGTAGGGTTCAAGTTGATTCTTCGCTCCGAGCAGTAGCTTCAAAGCCATACTCCAAATACGATGTAAGCTTGAAATTGGCTTATTGCTGTGACACACATTGGTATCTTGCAGGTATCAACCCAGGGTAAATGGGCGCAGGAATTCAAGTCAGCAGAAGGATGGGATCTTGCGCTGAGCATAACCGAGGACTGCCGCCTAAAGTTTACAGAAAAGGTCACCACCATCGAAGAAATGGAAATGAAGTCTACGGAGGCTCTGGAACTCTTAACCAAGAGGTAATATTGCCCTTAGTCTTGGTATGAAGTGCTCATTGTGTACTACTGTTATCAGCGTCCGTTCCATTCCGCGCTGCTCAGCTTACACAACAGAGCAACATAACACTTGCGTAACCCCGGCTGAACTCAAAGACCTTGCTCGTCAAATGGTCGAGCATACGCTGCGGAAATCTTTGCCGTGATCGTTTTTCAACGTCCCTGCACCGTATTTGGTACAGATAGCAGCGATTGGAGCAACTGCTTAGAATATGGTACGGTTGTGATATCACCCTCGGCGGCCCGAGGAACAAGAATTCCTCCCGTTCCCTCACTCTCTACCCGACACTCATCCTAAGAAAAGCCGAAGCCCCTTTGCGCAACCAAAACAGCATTTAAACTGTAGCAGCATCGCCTCAGTAGGAAGGATTGAGAGCTCTCTCATTACATGTTGTTGTTGATCAGGTCTGTACAGTTTATCAGTCAAATTGTTACGCTTTGTTAACAGCTTTCGACCCCTTCGTGCTGAAATAAAGACTAGAACTAATCAACGGGAAACTAGTGAGTGGGTTGTGTTGGAAGAAACGGGTCTACGTGTGGGAAAACGAGTGGGATCGCGCGGGAAAAGGTGTAGGGCAAATGCACGAGTGTGCCCACATCAGAAAACCTGCACACATAACTTTTTTGGGCTCGTACGAGCTCATAGAGCAAAAAATATGAAAAAGCCCTCAAAGTCCACAAGTGATAAATTCAAAGGCAACAAGTCTACTATTACCGTCACGGTTTACTCGTTTACTACTGCCTACCCTCTTTTTTTCAGGTTATTCATCTCGTTCCGCTTTGATGCCCCCCTCTATTTCGGATCAATTTTTTCTGAACCATTGGGGCTGACTCTACTAACATAATCTAATAGTGGCTATGCTGTCGTGTGATTCCATCATACATACTTGGGCTATTCTTACTTTCACATTTTTCAGATCTTTTTTTACTATATCCGAGTCTTCCGAGAGAATGATTCTGTTCCATGGGTAACACGTCTGCAGGACTCCCATCGATCACTTGTATCCATGCATGGCTGGCTTCGACGCATGCGAATATAAAACCACGTCGGCTCCCTCTTGCGAACGTTTCTCTAGCTGCTTTATTCGGCTCACAATTGGGTACTGGATAGTGCGTTTCTCTCTCCCTTTATTTTTAGCTAGCTAATCCATAACCCTTTCTTTCTCAGCCTTCCTTCACACACATTCCCCTTTTTCAACCATCTAAACCAAGATCTAAACCACATTACACATCCGACAAATATGCATCGATACAAGATAGTCCCTCCCATACTTCTTATTCTCTCCCTCGTCAACGACCTGCTCGCCGCTCCTGTGGTATTACATGAGGTACCTCAAGCGTGTGTCGATATGGCGGGCGTACCCCAGGCCCCGATGTTCGTGTCCGAGTCGGAGAAGCGGACTCAGCGAAGTGATGAGCTAGAAAGGCGATGGGATGAGCACTCCGACGAGCCGTGGCAGAAACGGGGCTCGTCATCAGGGTCGGGGTCAAGCCCCACGCCGTCGGTGGGAGAGCCACCAGCCGACCAGGAGTTGGCGGCGACAAATTCTGATACTTCACCTCAATCAGGGACGAGCAGGATCATCCAAAACGCGGGGTCCGGGTCGGAATCATCGCCAGATTTCAATTTCAAACAGCCGCCATCAGAGGAGAATTATTACGCGTCAGACGAGGGGTTGAGCAAGAGTTATTCCGACTCAACCTGGAGCCGACCCGAGCTGGCGTCGGACATGGGCGGGCCCTGGTCAACCAAGAGTTTTCCGCCTTCGGACGCCGGACCCGAGCCTGATCCGGCGGCCGCGTCAAACGGGGGTACAAGGACGGCGACGGGGTCGATCATGAATCGTCCGCCCTCGAATCGACCCGAGAAGGGGTCGACGAGCCCTCCGTTCCCGGGCTGGGATCCACATGATTGGTCGGAAACTTCGTCAGAGGCCGAGCCCAAGCCCAATTTTATGAGCAAGACAAAAGAATTTTTCGATAAACTGGTCTACAAATTCAAGTTCTGGCCCCGTGGCCCCGGGGAGCTTTGAATGCGGCGCGGTGCAGGGGGAGTTGCAGGGATTGACTCTCTGGGCGATGGGGGAGAATTGATCAGAGTTGGTCTCCTTTACTTAATTCGTTTGATAGATTTGATATTTGGACCTCTTGGTGCTGGAATCATCAATGGGGATTAATCCAAACATCAAATCGTTGCCAACAGAGATGAGAACGGGTGTTAAAAATACACCAGCAAAAAAGTCACGTTCTAGCTAAGTTATGATATAACGAATGATGCTTGTGCTTGAGACTATTTATGTATTGCCGCCTCGAGCGAAAAACGACTTTTGCTGCGCGCATGTTGCATTTGAGCAGCCGGGGCATCGTAAACCCATTTGCACAGATGCTGGCAGCGCGCCAGTACCGGTCTCCTTCAAATGCTGAGCTACGATGTCTGCGAGCGCACGGATGAATACCGGCGAGCCATTCAAGGATTCCGCGCGATGCACCTCCATACCGAGCTGTCATCGCACGGCGTCTCATCAGAAACCCGTTTGATTTGATGGAACGAAAAATGGGGGTGAGAAGATGGATCGCACCTCACGTGCCTCCTTGCCATATTCAAGATCGAGCTCGTACAGAGTTTCGATGTGATCGCTTGTGAATGCGATGGGCACGAGCACGACGCGCTTCTTGCCGAGGCGCGCGAGTCCCTTAAGGGCATCTCTCGTCTGTGGTCCCATCCATGCGCTAGGCCCAACTTGGGATTGCCATACGAGGCGGTAGGGATTCGTATGACCCAGGCGATTCATCACTGCTGCGACGCTCGCGGAAACCTCGAGCACATATGGGTCGCCACGGTTGACGACGGACATTGGGAGAGAATGGGCGGAGAAGAGGAAAACGGCATCGCTACGCTTCTCTTCTGGGAATTTTTGGAGAGTAGCTTCGATGTTCTGAGAGACAGCCTGGTGTGGTAGAGAGAGGGTGCATAAGTTGGACAGACATAAGGGGCTAGGAAAGGGGCTACGCACCTCAACAAAGCCAGGATATGTACCCCAACGATCAATGACGCTCCAACTGATACCAGAAAACAACCCGGCTCGGCACTTTCTGTAAATATCGTTAAGACTGCTGCCCGTCGTGCTACAGCTGTATTGAGGGTATTGTGTAAATGCTATCGCGCGTCTTACGCCATCTTCTTTCATCCGTCTTGCAGTCTCATCTGCCAAGGGACGCGCATAGCGGAATGCGACGTAACTTTTGTGGGGCGCTGTTGCTGGATGCAGCTCGTCGAGTAACGCCGCCATTCCTTCCCCCTGAGTTTCCGTCCAGCGTAGAATAGGAGAACCACCGCCAATCTCGGCATACTGTTTCTCAATCTGCGGAGTACGTCTTTTGGCAATCCACGGTGCTAAGATGGACTGGAAAGGGAGAGGAATGAGGTCTCCGTCCGAAAAGAGGTTCCTTAGGAAGTCGTGGGTTTCTGAGACCTGGATGCATTGATTGGTGAGACAAACTCTAGAATGGAATGCGTGCGTCTTGACGCTGAGAATCATACCGTAGATGGACCGCCCATGTTGAGCATCACGATTGCTATTACTCACAAGCATGAGGAGGTCGAAGCGAAATAAGTGGTAAACTAACAGACCTGTCGGACTGAGTGATGTGAGAAGCATAAGTTGCAACGCGGAGGCGCGTACCTCTTTCCCGTTGACGAGTTGTGGAGAGTCGCATATGAGCGAGCGACGGTACGCACGAACCTGGAAGACATCATGGCTGTCGGAATTTAGTGGAGTGGACACGCCTGGAGGCTGGTGGATGTCACCGTGTCATTACTGTATTCGCCTGATGCCCGAATCGTGAGAATCTCCTCTCGGAGTTTGACAAAGTTTACGTAACTGCTCTTTTCTACACTCCAGGTCTGGGTAAACAGGTTTCTCTTATTCCACCTCCCAAGAGTCCAGATAGTAAACTACTATGGTCCCTGCTTCTCCGAAGGCGACTCAGCGGCGGAAGCAGCAATATCTGCTTCGTGCGCGCGAGCCGCCCGACGCCGCATGAATAGTTGGAATAAAACTAGCGTGCACCACGAGAAGACAATCCATGCAATCTGCACTCCAAAATTGAGGCCCACTGCGTTAATCCATATCAGATTCGTTGTCGAAGGGTCGGGTGTGTAAAGATAAAGAAAAGGCACACGCACTCTGGTTACGGGTGCCGAAAATGAGGGTTCGAATGGTTTGTTGGACGTTATAAAAGGGCATGGCATAACCA